>PVIR01020109.1:0-31042 GCA_004026965.1 Petromus typicus
AATAACATTCAAAATAAGTAAAATGAAGAGTGAAACAGCATAGTCTCTCCCAAAAAACCCTTTGTCCACTGTCAAGGTTTGAGTTAAAAATGACCTAGAGAAACTCATTAGTTAAAAGGTGGGGCTTTCAGACAGTGGTTAGATACTGGGCCTCTACCCTCATTGATGGCTTACTTTAATGAGCAAAACAGGGGCAAGTATAATGGTGGGACCTGCCCTTCTCTCTGTTTCCCTCTGGGTTAACTGGTTGGGTAACTTGAGTAACTTGCTTAACCACTCATGAGATGAGTGGCTAGCCTTTGTTGTGGCCTTCAGCCTTGACGTTTCTTCCTTCCAGCCAGTCAGGCATGGGCTGAACCTGAGAAAGTATGAGGTAAAACATTTCCTCATGTAAATCATTTGACTCACATATTTGGTTACAAGGACAGAAAACTGACCAATACATCCATGAACTACAATGACACGGAAATAAGAAATTGATAGATGGGTGATCTAGTGCTCAGATATCCTTTCAGGATAGACAAGATCAAAAGTCCTCATGAGGGATAGAGGTCCACAAAAAACAACAATACTTGAACTAAAAAGTCTGAAATTAAGTTGGAAATGCTAACTAGAGGTATAACTGATATAAATCAGGATGCTTGTGGTTGTAGGAGAAATTATTGCAGAGACGCCTTGGGTCAAGCCATCCTATGGGGATTGGGAATATAGCTCTGTAGTTAAGCACCTGCCAGGAAAGTGTAAGGCCCTGGGTTCAATCTCCAGTTCTACAAGAAAAAAAAATCGTTATTTGATTTAATAACTGGAGATCAAATTATCACCAGTTTTACTCAGATAGATTTTAGCCACTGACAGAATACCCACGTATTGACTAGGAGTCCACTGAGAGTGTTTATAAAGCCTTTGAAGAGGAAAAGCAGGTGCAAATGACTGAGAAGAAAATTTTATAAGAAAAATATTTCCCAGAGAATTAGCCTCTTCTAATTTTCTTGAAAACAATTGGACCCTATCCAATTTTCCTGAAAACAAAGAAAATTAGATAAATGATAAAAATTACCAGTGGTGTTACACTACAATTAAAGAACAATTTCAAAGTGACTTCAAAATAATTAGCTGTATAAACTGTAAAATGAAAGTATAATAGTCTTTGGAATAAACTAATTTTTAAAAACTCTAAACCCTGAATTAAGACAGACATTGCAGTACAATTTTGAGTTCACAGCACGAAGGCCATGTATTGTTTTAGCATGCATATGAGCAAAACATGAAGTCTTAAAAAATTGCTAGGTCACATTAGAAGTATCTCCAAATATAAAGAATGTGATTGATAAAACATTATAAGTTAAAATACTTTTAAAATTATAATAATTTATAGATTAAAGATAAAAATCCAAAGTAAAATCAGAGTATTTAAAACTAAATGATAAAGCCATATAACATATACCTAGTAAAACAAAAGTAAAATGTATAGAAAAGACTTCAATCTGAAATTCGCTTATTTTATGAGGAAAGAGAAAAGGAAAAAAGTAGAGGGCAAGGAAAATAAAGTAAAAGTAAGAAAACTTGCAACTGAATAAACATAAAAAAGTAAAATGTTAAAACTAAACAAAAGCATGAAATATTTTAGTAGAAAACAAACAAACAGAAAAGAGCTTTAAGAAAGATTATGAAATGGCTATTTCCAGAATGGTGAATAAAAGTCACAAAACTCTTGGAAGACTGATTAAAAAACATAGAGACAGAGATAGGTGATAGAAGAGATAAACAATATCGTGGAAATACAGAGAATTTTAGAGGATAGATAAAATGCCATGTTTATACAGCTTGATATCAATAATGTGAAATATTTTAAATTGTCATTTTCAAATAATCATAATTTATATACATATATATACACAACTAAATGACATATGTGTTAAATTGTATGACTATTAGGATCAGTTTGTACATATTGGATAGGAGTAGTCACAGGATTCAGGTGAAGTAAACCTGCCCGGTAGTTGATGTTGGCTGTAGGTGGACATTGCCTAAATGTGTGAGTCATTAGACTCTAGAAGGAACACTTAGACACATGGAGTGCTATGGTTTGTGTTTAGATTCTCCCAAGCCTCACAGGAGGGACTTTTACAGAGGTGGCTGCATCTAGAGTGTGTGATGCTGGAATTGATTTATGGTGCATTTCTAGGCTCAAGGGCACTAGGATTAAAAGTACAAGTACTAAGTAGTCTAATCTCAGCAGGATAAAAGGGCAGAAAGATGACAGTAAGGTTCCTTACTTGCTTGCTTTTGATGTCATCTGCTTGAAATTAACTGTTTCTTCTATTCGAAGCCCCTCTGCCAAACCACCTTGCCTTGGGGCCAATTGTGGATTGCATCCTCTACAAACTATGAGCTAAGTAAACCAGCCAAATGTGGATTGCATCCTTTATAAACTGTGAGCTAAGTAAACTTTTCTCCCCTTAACATGTGGGTGTAAAGTGTTTATCACGGTAATCAGTGAGATAAAAGAAATTAATGCAGAGAAATACCAGGACACTGAAGCCATCTGAAACTCAAGAGAAGAGACTGCAGAAGAAATCCAACCTTTGCACATTTTAATCTTGGACTTCTGATTTTCAGACTGGGAGAATAAAAGTTTCTGATTTTTAAAACAACCATTTGTGACATATTCTTATGACACTCTAAGCAAAGTCAACCATACTGTATCAGTTCACTTTTCATGACTATAAAAACCTACCCTACATGGTTACTCTATAAGGAACAGAGACTTGTTTAGCACAGAGTTGCAGACTGGAAGTCCAAAAAGTGCCTTGTTGCCATTAACCTAAGACTAGGGATTTAATTCTGTCATCAGTTTGAAAAGAAAATCATATTAAAGCAATAGCACATATCTTAAATAAATTTCAAGTACAGTATATGAAGTTTATCCAAGGTCAGCCATGTTTTAATGGAATATGACTCAAACCTTTAGTTTGGTTTAATCCAAGGAAATTTTCTTCTATATGGCAGCATGCTGACTCACATAAATGGCAGTCATGATGTCTTCAGGTTATTATAGGTAACATTTGCTAGAAGTGAAAGTTTTGATATATTCTCAAAGGAAATCATGACATTTCTCTATAGAATTTCATATGTCAAAGTTGAGTAACGGTGAAGGAATTGACAAACCAACCTGCCTTTCAAGATCCTTCCTGTATTACAAGTCTGGGATTCAATATTTCCCTTTAGTGTCTGCTGACCAAACAGATATCATTTTTTTCTGTAATTTTCAATTTATGTTATTACTGTACTTGTCAGTGCATAAAAGGAAGTGATTTTTCACCATTGTTACAGCTTGTCTCTATTTCTATACAATGCATGATGTAGAGTTCTCAGTTTTCCTGCCAGTTTTATACCTCTTCAAATATTTAGTCCACAGCTTACCTTAGAAACTGACTAGCAACACATAATTCCTATTACCACTCACCTAAAATTTGCTATGAAAGAAAGCCTTGGCTATGGATTCTTTCTTTCTTTTTCTCTCTCTTTCTTTCCTTCCTTCTTTTCTTTCTTTCTTTCTTTCTTTCTTTCTTCCTTCTTTCTATCTTCTCTTTTTCCCCCCAATATTTCTTGGACCTCTAGATAAGTCCTGGAGCCTGGTTTATTTTTGTGGTTGTCAGCATCTCCACAAACATGATTCACTTTCAAGGAACATGACATTCTCACTGTGCAGGATCCTAATGCTAACATGAAGAAAAAGAGCAAGAAAAGATCTCTTGTGTCTATAATGAATTTCAAAAAGCAGGTTATAAATAACTTAGAATTTTTATTCGGTAACTACATAAGTTTGCTTTTGCTCTTTGAGTTCATAATCAAAATAATGAAGGTGAAACCTTCTATTAGAAAATGAGCCATTCTTTCGATGGAGACACGAACTGCAACTGACTACAAAAACAGAATGTCCTAATGAAACTAAAGTTGTGAGATTAATTGCTCCCTTATATTCATTTTTAATGAAGAGTAACAATTGACTTGACAGGCTAATTATTATGACATCCTGGGTCCACAGTGTGTAATAAAAGTTATAATGTACAAGTCAATCAAATCTTTCACTTCTGTTACTGTGCTCAAAATCGTCAACTTCTTTGTTTGTCATGTTAACTGGATGACATATGGAAATTACTGAATGTGTTATCCTCAAGAGAGAATAGAAGCATGAAATATTCTGCACATGTTTCTATTGCAATTGATGTAAAATGGCTTTGAGCATGCGTTCTTTCCAATTTCATAATAATTATAACATTGAGGAGCCTATTGAAATGGAAATTTTGATAAGCTGCACTAAATCTTAGGGAATTCTTATTGTTTTATAGTATAGATTCTTATAGAATGGAAGGAAATTAGATAAAATTTAAAATAAACACATTGAATTAAAGATGTATTGGAAAAATATGATATAGAGAAGTCATTGCTGGAATGTTTTCATATAAATTTTAAGCAGATCTATGCTTTCTGCATGAAAAGTGAAGAAGGCACATTTTCTGGTGAATTTCCTCATTAAGTGCATGTATTTGTGATTTGCTATCTGAATGTGTGTAATTCTTCTTTACATTGCTATTCCACCTATCCAAGGCATTTGGCCTGTCATGCTTGTACAGCACACTTGCACTTATACTGAGAGTTCCTGCTGTCAAAACAGAGAAAGGAAACTACAGTGAAAAGAAGATATATGAAACAATTATCCCGGAAGTCTGACTGCTATCCTGTTTAGCCATACATGGTAAATAAGAATTCATGAAAGAACTCTACAATGTCACAAAGTCTTACCTTAAGAAGACAATGCTATATGCTGGTTGGATGAAGTGGACATCTCTGTAACATCTAATCTAAGACTTGTCTATTTTAAGAGGCATCAAAATGCATTTTACTGACTCAACTTTTCGTATGACTTGAAAATTTTATTTTCTAATTATCAAAAATACTTTAAAAAATCTGCTTTCCAATGATTTTGCCTACATAACACTTTCAGTAGTGTATAAAATATTTTAATTCCTATTTTAGTGAGAATAGTGGCTTTTGAAGATACTCTGTTCCACTGTATTCTTGATGTAAAAGAACACCTGGTTACTAATGATTTCCTTACTTTGCTTCTGTTGATCTGTTTTAAACCAAGTGTGTTGAAAATACTTTATGTTATATGCACATTTATTAAGTTTTATAAAAGTTTAATACCATGTCAGTATTCTGAGATTTATTATCAAAGTGATGACTTTTCCTCTCCCCTTAGGATATATTCTCCAGTTATGGAAATAACAATGCCCAAAGGTTTTATCCAATATGTTATATATAACTTAGGAATCATTGTTTCTGCTGTTTGTAACTAGTTTCAAGAACCATCAAGAGCTATATGTGCTTTACAATTCTAAATTTCACTTGGAAAATGTGGCACAGCAGGACACTTTCATATTTTAAAAACACTAAGTAGGTTTCTAAATACTTTTGTTCGTATGGTAGTAGAAGACTATAAAGTAATCAGCATTTCATTTTTATACAAGTAATACAGATGCTTCTAGTCTGTTTCTGAAGTTAAATATTAATTTTTTTTGTTTTTCAGGATTATCTTCCAGAATATAACCATTTTTCTTAAATCTCTATGTGTCACACAAGCAAACACAATATTTCCATTGTTACATGATGGTTGGTGCCAGAATGTGTGGGCCAATTCCATGAATTAAATTGCAATAGAGAGCAAAGAGCTCCCACATGTGCTTGTAAAATCCTTAGCACCTGTGAATACAGTTCATTATATAATGTCTTTGCATAGGTCATTAAAGAAAGGATACCATCATGGGGAAGTTATCCTCGGTTATGCAGGTGGTTCCAAGGTCATCATGAGAGTCCTTATAACAGGAATTCAAGGGTCTGTGATTCAAGGGGCCGGGGATTTGGCTCAGTAGTTCTGACGCCTCTCTTGCAAGCGCAAGGACCTGGGTTCAATCCCCAGTTAAACACATACTATACTGGGTGTGGAGACTCATGCCCAGCAGCAGTCAGTACCACATACCACAGTGCTGGGCGTAGTGGCTCATGCCTGTAATTCCAGCACTGGGAAGGCAAAGGCAGGAGGATTGCTGTGATGTGAGTTTGAGGCTGAGCTCAGGGCCAGCCTGAACTGCAAAGTGAGACCCTGTCTCAAACCCCCCCCCCAAAAAAAAGGGATTCAAGGAAACCAAAGTGAGACAAGATGGTGGGTGTGATGGAGGGAGCAGAGGGCAGAGGGCAGAGACATTTGGAGTAAATAGTTGAAGAGCTTAGATGTGCATGAGCAAAGGAATGGACTTTTTTTTAGAACTCGTGCAGGTTTGCTTACCCATTTTAGACTTCTCATATCCACAACATTTAGACAGTTTGTTGCAGCAACATCAAAAGTCCAAAAACATCCTCACAGAACTTACGAGGAGACTCTTGGTTGCATTGTTATCAGTAGCAGATACCAATAGCTAGCAGCTGCTTTGCTTTATTGCAGTAAGTCAATAACAAGGACAGTGAATACAATTGGAGACACTTTTCACTAAATTTTGATGATTCCATATTCTAAGGATCAAAAGTAATGCTCAAATTATAGATTTAGGTAGGGATATCTAAGAAGTTTCTATTCATATTTCACTTTTTGGGTCTTTGACTTCTCAATGTTATGTAGTTGGTTTTGTAAAGAGCAGGTTCAGTTTGACCATTCCTTCAATGATCATCTTATAATACCATCAGAGGACAAGTCTGGATTTCCTAACAATATCTGTTCAGATTATTGCTCCCAGGAATTTGAGAACATGACATACCAGATTAATTTGTGTTCTGAATCAAGCATACTCTAGGACCTGGACCTCAAAGCCTCACTTTCCTGAAGACTACAGTGGTATTCTGGACCATTATGAGCTTAAGTCTCTTCAAGAGTTTTGAGAATTTCTCATTGCTGAATTTGAAATTATCCTAGATATTGACTCACATCGCTTAGTGACAGACTAAAAAATGATTCACAGTATACATTACTGGTTATAAAATGCATATAGTGCCCTTTTTCCTAAAGAAAGCACAGCAATTTTATTTGGTTTCTAGTATGCTACTGGCTCATTGAAAGAAATCCAGCAATATCTTAACATTTCAAGTTATCTGAGAACTTCCCAATTTGTTATGTTCAATATGATAAGCACAGTGAGTGGCCCAGTGTACATATAGATCTCATGAAATAGTCTAGTATTTCCAAATATGTAATACTGCTTCTCAACTGATAATATGAGTGACTGAATCCAAGTTTCTGCCTCAGAGCAGTGGCTGGCTTCTTGAACTAGTCCACTTAATAAAAAAAAACATGGCTGGAGAGAAAATACCTTCAGAAATCTAACTTGATCCAAAATGATATTCCTCAGCCCTTCCTTGGCTAAATGTTGTCAAAATTCAGTCTTGAAAATAATTTCTAGCCTTTGATTACACAAATTAGTAAGTTCTTATAGGTGTTTCTTGGACTATCAGGTAAACTCATTATTGAAATTCAGCATTTCAATCTTGATGTGTTCATAATTCTGGCCACTATGCTCTCAACACAGGAGTTATTTGAGTTTTCTTTAATCAAAAATGTGAATTTTTTTCTATACAAGTCTATATCACAAGGATTTGAGAGATGAGAGTTTTCCAACTTGTCTTACTTTCCCTTTTACTGCATTCTTAGTGACCAGTTGCTGTGCCAGTACTAAGGCTGTTTCAGATTAAAATAAAATAGTTTTTAAAATTAGTAAATTCAGCATTCTGCAAAATTAAGCTCCGAGTTTGGGTTTTGGTGACCTCAGCCATGGCTGTAAGATCCCAAGTCTTTTAACACAGTCCCAGAAAGATGTGGGCTTTAGCTAATACCTGGAGGCAAGAATTCTGAGATCTGAGCTTGCCATTTTTTTGTTTTTAAGATATCTAATCCTCTAACCAGAAACACCTCTGCTTCTCCTGCCTTTCAGAACTGTTTGAGCTTCCTGTGCTTTTCTATGCCAGCAGCTAGTCACCCAAAGCTTTGCTCTTTTACACACATGGTTCTGGGTGACCACAGGGAGATATGTAATTAGCTAATTTACTGCTGATTACCTTGGGGGCAGTTGCTCTTCATTTCTGGAATATTAATGGACATGTCAATGTCATTCATCGCATTTCAAAGCCAGAACCCATTTAAGATACTCCTTACTTCTATAAGCATCTATTGTCTGCAATTCACTGCGGACTCTTGAAACAGTTACTCTTGGTATTGAGCTGCATTTATTGAATCAGATAATTTAAGCATTTATAATCTAAAAACAGTGATCATGTAGCTTCACAAGGAAACATTCTAAGAGATTTATTGAGATTTAAATAGAAGGGACAAATTGGTATTCTTTTTATGTTCTAGACACAAATATTATATAGTTCTAAGAGTTTTCCATCCTTGGTTCACTTTCTTTAAAATTAAAATGTCTGGACAAGCTTTGACTAGTTTGTGTAAAGGCTCCCCCACCTTGGTTTGGTGTTGGTGGACAGCAGTGAGTTAATCTCTAATCCTATCAGGAAGTATAATAGCAGTATGCTGAGGGGACTGGACTCAACAGGGTGGAAGAAGGAAATGCTGACCAGAAAATCAAAATCCAATCAAATATAGTCCAGGATTTGTGTGTGTCTTAAACATTTTAAATGAAACATTTTTTAAAATTGAAATCTTTATTGGTACATTACATATACACATCATGATTGCATTCAACAATGAGAATTTGTACCAGTTTCACTTTGTAGTTCAGGCTAGCCTTGAGCTCAGCCTCAAACTCACATCATAGCAATCCTCCTGACTCTGCCTCCTAAATCCTGGGATTATAGGCATGAGCCACCACGCCCGGCATAGTGGTATGTGGTACTGATTGCTGCTGGGAGTGAGTCTCCACACCCAGTATTGTATGTGGTTAACCAGGATTGAACCCGGGCCCTTGGGTTTGCAAGACAAGTGCTGGAACAACTAAGTTAAATCCCTGGCTGAATGAAACTTTTAATATGGCTTAGCTGCAAATTACATTTAAACAATAAAAAAGTTATTTTTTAAAGAGCTATTAGTTTGTATATAATACTCTTTTTATATGACAGCTACAATGTACTTCAGAAGGCCATTTAATACATAGCCTATTAATGATTTGCTCCTTATTTATTTAAATTTTCTCATATAATTTAAATATCACATTTATTTGTACATTGCATTCAATAATCAGTTTATAATTTAACTATAGTGCATGCAAATGTGTAATATAATTCACATGGTTATCATTTGGTGAACAAAATTTCCATTCTGGATGATTGCAATCTAAAATGAAGTATATTATACTGAAAAGAATAAAGAGTCTAGAAACTAAAGGTTTGGCATCAATATCTAGCTTTGTCATTTCTCATAAAAACTTTCAAGTCTTTGAGACAAGTTTGCAGGTTTAATTGAAATAGCTCCTTAAATATGACAATCTGCCTCCTTTATTTCTATCAGATAAAGATCGATAACAGAGAACGGACTACAGACTAGTAGAAACTATTTCCACTGGTTGTTTGGTGTGTACATTGAATGAGTAGGAGGATGAATTGGCCAAATCAGATTGAACGGGAAAATATCCTGGCCTCACAATTTTCTGGCTATATAATTTCAGGGAAAGATGTTTCTTTCAGTTTCATAACTATAGTGGCAATTATGATACCAACATGTAACAGTTGTGAAATTAACTATAATAATTAGCAAACAGTGAACCAAATTAAACATGCTGGAAACACTTAAGGTGACCTATCTACTACTAATGTTTATATGTTAAAATCATGTGTGTTCTATGCCATCAATGCACATTCTAGTCTGTCTGTGTTGGATGAACTGGATGACATAAGAGGAAAAAAAATCTTTTAAAGTATCTTCTAATTTCTCAAATAACTAAAAATAAAGAGGAGTGGACTGCTAACTCAGAGACTTTCAAGTGTTGAAGAATTTTTCTGTAATTCTTTTGTTCTTTCTTCTTAAGTAGTTTCTCGCTTCTTGTGAATAGAGAACAGATACCAGCATGGGTATTGAGAGTCAGATCTGTAAAGCAAAGAAGAATTCACCCTCTTCCCTCCAGCATTTTTTCTGTATTTTAGATTAGTATTCATACTCATTTTAGTTTTGCTTAAGTGAAGAACTAAAGGACCAGTAGGAACTGAGGAACTAAACTTTGCTCTTTAAAAATCAGCACTGTCCAGACGGAACAGATGGAGTCATGGTATTTATTTATTTTTCCTTGTACACAGTGACAAGGTGATTACTTTCCACATGCATGCTGAATTTTATGACCAAATAATTTTAAAAGATTGTCCCAAAGTCCTCATAAAAAAAGACTACAAAAGTAAAAATCTCAGAGATTTTAAAAAGACCATGTCTAACTCAACAACAGCTCCACCATGATGATTCTTACATCTCCACCTGTTCCTAAAGCACCAAAGAAAGACTTGAAACAGTTAGATGCTTCCTGTCATTTAGCAGTGCAGTCCTGGGAGGTTTTCAGTGGCTAGTGATAGAGTATCCAAGTGAAAATCAATTAACTATAGGATTTTAAGACTCAGAACATTAGGAGCACATGGTCCAAATATTTGCTCAGTGACTCAAGACTTCCCGGAAGGATTCAAGTTTGTCTGTTCCTGTGGCTGAACCCTACTCTTTGATGACAATGTCTTTCCAAATGTCCTGTGTTTACCAGCTAGGGTGACAAAGCATTAAGAAGGGTGGACTTAAGAGATCTACACGGCACGTCTTCCTCCTCCATCCCCATATGATTTTAATTTGTAGTTTATTCATCACAACCAAGAGATGAGACTGGGGAAACATGCACGGTTTAAACTCTGTAGTTCAAGTTAAACAAGGGAAAAAAAACCAAAAAAACAACTTCTTTGAGTGGCTGTGTGAAAAGGAAGGAATTACAGTATTTATCACAAAATTAGGATATAGGATGAGGATTTAGCTCACTGACACCACGCCTGCTTGGCAAGTGCGAGGTCCTAGATAAAGAAGGAAAATAAAATTTTAATACTTATATTTTTTAAAAAAAGAAAAAAAACAAACAAACTTATGTATACAGGGGATGGAAGGTTGTAAGGAGGACAGGGAATGGGGAAAAATGAGAATGAAGAGGTATCATGTACTAGGACAGACTGTCATTATTGAATGTGATCATAAAATGTACCAATAAAATCAGTTTATAAAAACAAAACACCCACCAAATTATTATATATCACATTTCTTCTTTTAAAATTTAAATCTTTTTGGTACATTATGAATACACATCATCATCGCATTCAACATTGAGAGTTCTTACCGGAATATGACATGACTTAATTCTCATTTTCCCCTTTCCCCTTGCCCGGCAACCCCCACCCCATACACATAATCTTTGTTTCATTTATTCTTTATTATTGAAAATTCTTATTCAAAATAAGTCCTAATAGGAGACTATATCAAGTAGCTTGTAGTACCATACACATACACACACACATAAACACAAACATACACACAGACGGTGGACTCAGTGCCTTAAACAAACAAAGAAACAAAAAACCCAAACACTTATTTTCTTTATTTATTTTTAGTTTTTTTAAGACAGGGTCTCGTTTTGTAGTTCAGGCTGGCCCTGAGCTCAGCCTCCAACTCACATCACAGCAATCCTCCTGCCTCTGCCTCCCGAGTGCTGGGATTACAAGCATGAGCCACCACACCTGGCATTGCGGTATGTGGTACTTATTGCTGCTGGGGTGAGTCTCCATGCCCAGTATTGTTATGTGGTTACCGGGGATCGAACCCAGGTCCTTGCCCTTGCAAGACAGGCACCGGAACCACTGAGCTATATCCCCAGCCCCAAACATTTATTTTCTTAAACTGTCTGAATCTTAAAGTTCTCCACTAAGGTTGCAACAAGTTGTTTTCTGGTGAGTATTCTTTTCTGGCTTATAGAGGCCAACTTCTTGCAAGACCTTTCTTGGTGTGCATGCTGGAGGGGGATAGGAAGTAGAAAAGGTGTCTGATGAGTAGAGATACTAATCAGATCAGGGTTCTATGTCCATTACATAATTTAAGGACCAGGGATTAAGCTCAGTGGTTCCAGCACCTGCCCTGAAAGTGCAAGGACCTGGGTTGGATCCAGGGTAACCACATACAACAATGCTGGGCGTGGAGACTCATGTTGGCCTGCCAGCAATGAGAACCACATACCACAGTGCCGGGAGTGGTGGAGATATATATATATATATATACATATAAAATGGCCCATGGCCAAATACAACCAACCACAAGAATCGAAATGTGAAATTTGGGGAACATGTTTATAATAAAGACCTTGTATCATTTTATCCATGTGCAATATTTTGAAACAATAAATATAAGGTTAGTCAGAAATTACTAAATAAGGTCCATTAAATTATTCATCATCTTTACTTTTCTTTCCCAAATATATCTTGAATGCTTTGTTACAGGTGAGAAATTGTGCTGAGTTCTGGGATTACAAATATTAAAATCCAGTGTTTTCATGAGGGAACTCCTAGACTACTAAAATAGACC
Source organism: Petromus typicus (assembly GCA_004026965.1). Taxonomy (NCBI): domain Eukaryota; kingdom Metazoa; phylum Chordata; class Mammalia; order Rodentia; family Petromuridae; genus Petromus; species Petromus typicus. The sequence continues at coordinate 12,590 of PVIR01020109.1, forward strand.
TACATACAAGTCAATTAAAACTCATTAGCTAAAATTCCATAATGGTTATTATGATAGAAGAATTTCCACCACATTAGTAAAATAAGAAAATGACTTCAAATAATTTTTCTGGAATTACAGGGACTTAATGGAAAAAGCCAATAAGTAAATAAACAACAACAAAGAAAACAACAAGGGCATAAATTAAATTTTATAAAATAAATGATCATGCTGTGTCTAGTAGACTAAGTAGGATTTAGCAAATAATTAGGTGAATCTATGGGTTAATATTGTTGTAGTATGATGGGACAAAATAAATGTGAATTGTCATCCTTGTTTCAATCTGTTTGAATGTGAAAGGTAATAGGTAGTGAAAGATATTTAACTCTGAATACACTTGGAACTGATTTTGGAAAATAGTTTTGAGGGAAATATGTATTTTCAGAATTAAGAATATAGCACTGACAAAATGACAAGCATAAAGCCAAATATATTATATTATAAAGGAAAATATATTACAAAGAAAAAATTTGAAAATCTCATGAAACTGCAGTGTCATATATTTGGTGGAAGAAAATTGTGGAGACTGAAAGATAGTCCAGAATAACCAGACTGTTGCAGTTAAACAATTCTTTGAGTTGTGGACAGACCCAAATTTGGTTTAGAGTTATTTATATTGACAAGTAAAGCACTCTGGCTCTTAAATATTTTTAAAAATTATTTTGCCTTTTGTAGGACCAGTCAGAGATAGCACACAATGTGTTATTTACAAACACAAACAGAAGACTGTTAGAGACTTTGTAAAGTATGTCCACTGTAACTGCTAAAGTCTATCCTATTCTCCAACTCAATACTTCGAGCAATGAAACATTCACAAGCATCAGTTACAACACTGAGGAAAGGCAACATGTGGGTCAGACAATACAGAATCTGAGTTTGGCTTGGCTTTAAGTTTATTTAAGCAAAAGATACACAGTCCTGGAGTAACTGTAACTTCCTGTTCTTTAAATATTTGAAAACTTATCAGAAACCTGTGCAGAAGCTACACTGGAAAATATCTTTTACATACAATATTTACATAAAATGATGAGGCAGTGAAAGTTAGTTGACTATGAAATATATTAACAAGTAAATATATTCAGAATTAATGTCTCAATTTGACCGGAGAAGTGGAATTGTGTGGTGTGTCTGCTAAACCATTTGCATAACACACCTCTTAGTCAAAGAATATGTACAATTCTGAAAACATTTTGAAATGTAAAGGTATTCTAATGCATACATAGTCATCCATTTTCTATTTTTTATGTAATTATAGAGCATGATTATCTGCTTTGTTATCAAAAATTGCTTTTTGGGAAATTTCACTCTAAAATATTAATATTCTAAATAAGACATCTTTCCATGTGGTCTTTTTTTTCTGTGGCCCGTACTATTAAGATCAGAGTACAAAGGAAAATATTCCGTAGTAACTTGTTTTTCTTGAAAAATATCTGTTTCTTATTCTTTGGTTTCTAATGACAGTATTTATACAGTAATCCAAAGAAAACACACAGATAGGTACATATTGCATCTTTCCTCTGGTATGAGAAAATAAAGATGTAAATGATTCCTAGCATTGTATGTTATATATTGTGAAATAGAAAATGCTCAATGTAAAATAAGGTGAAAGGGGACAATGTTGAGATTGTAACAAAAAAGTAAGGAAACAAATTTTATGTATATGGGGAGGGTGGTCGGGTGGGTAGGGCTATGGGAAAAAATGAGAATTAAGTTGTGTCTTATACTGGTACAAATCCCCATTATGGAGTGCAATGAGGATGTGTATATTTAATGTACCAATAAAGATTTTTAAAAAAGAAAAGAAAAAAAATCATTCAGAGATCAATCCCCTGTGATTCATCTCCCCTTTTCTTACATTCCTTTTATCTTTCATAATTTTTCCACAAATTAAGAGGGTTCCGTTAGGAGCAACTGATGGAGTTGTTAATGTTAATTTGAATGTTAATGGAGAATTAATGTTAATTTTAGCAGAAAATTCTATGTTATTTTTTATCAGAACACTTTGGTATATAAAAATTTTCCTAGTGAAGTCCAAGTTTCTTGAGTTTTCATTTCACTTTACACTCATGACTTGAAAGTGTAGGAATGTAATACAGAAAATATTTCAGTTACACTATTGACATACAGCCTCAGTCTACCACGTCTTTTATATGCTGCTATTTGACACATATTTCTTGTTTAGAGTAGAATACATGAAATTCTTAATAGAAATTCTAGGATTCCAAGGCTCTGTTTCAGAGAAACAAATATGTTGCATTTGAGTAGAAGCTTTGCAACTTAGTTGTGCGCTGACTTCCTGATCATTCTCCTTTTCATAGTTGGAAGTCACTGATTTGCTAAAGCGTTTCTCTGTAAATAATTCTGCTTCTGGGACTGGGTACAAGAAACTGTGTTGTGCATTAAATCTTCTGATCCAGGAAGTCATTTCATGTGTACCAAATGCACTGTTAAATTCACTCTGAGAAGTACGAAGAGCCATACATGTTTTTTGAAACTCTAAGCTAGTGCAATATTTCTTATTCTCTCAAGAAATCTTCGGATGTGTGACTGAGGCAGTGATAAGATAAGGGCTCAGCATTATGATTTGTAGCAGTCAAGCCTGTGAGTGTCATAGCCTGCCTAACCATGCAACATTCCCTCTGGCTCTTCAGGGCCACTTTGCTCCTTTATCCTGCAGACAAATGCCAGGACCACAGCGAACACCGTGGGTGCAGAATGCCTCAAGAGGCACCCATTAGCTATAATTCACAGAAATGTAGGACCGGTTAGTGATTACCTCTATGAGGAATTCTAAACCTTAAGGGATGGAAGTAAAAGAAGTTGCAGAAGTTTCACTTGATAGTCTTCTTTTTACCTTTGTCTTTAATTTCCTTGATACGTTTTAGATATACAAAGTGATCATATGCATCATAGGAAATTTGTACTTGAGTACAATATGTCATGAGTCTTCTGTTTCTTTGTCCATTCCCTTCCTGCTCTTTCAACTCTTCTTTCCATCTTTATTTGCAAATACTTTGTTTCCATTTAGTCTTCTTTTCTCATTTTTCTTTTCCCTTCCTTCCTTTCCTCCTTCCTTAGGTACCCTACCGAGTTGAACATTTTTTTCCTATTTAATAATTTCACTTAAAAGTGTGGCTTCATGGTGCTCTATTTCCCCATAAATGTCTCATTTATCCTGCTTTAAAATTGAGTAATACTCCATTTTATTAAAAAAATACCCACATATTCTTTATCCACTCATCAACTGAATGATGTTTAGGCTGTTCCCAAAGTTTATCTATGACAAACTGTGCTGCTTTTTAACATGAGTGTTCATCTGTCACTACTGCCTGCTTCTGCTTATAATTCTTTCAAAAAGATATCAAGAAAAGGAAAAACCAGGTCAAATGGACCCCTCGTGTTCATCCTTTGAGGAATCTCCACACTGATTTCCACAGTGGTTACACCAGTCTGCACTCCCACCCACACTGAGGAAGGATTCTTTCTCCACACAATCACACTAGCAACTTTTAGAAGCAAATTCTAAATAGAGACAATTTCAGACAAAAGAAGTTGGATTCTGGGAGAGTTTTTCTGGCCTTAAGTTGGAGGACACACTTTTTTGGTATAAATACTCTGCGTTTTCTCATCCATGCATATATACTGCCCATAACAGGCACATAAACACTGAAACATGTTTCATGTATGAAAACATAATGAATGAAAGAATTAATTAATTAATTAACATAGCTGCCCTGTGTTAACATGATGGCCAAAGGAAAATTCTTTCCAGACATTTTTTTGTCTAGATATTATCATGGAAAAATTATATTCCTCAGTAGCTAATATTTTTCTTTGAAAAATCTGGTTTTCCTTGGTTTATCTTGGTAAATGACAACAACATTTAAGTAATTATTTAAAAATGAATTATATACTACTTTTTCAATTCTTTCAGTAATTGATTTGTCTTAATTTTTTGCTTATCAACATGTTTTGTAGTTATATGTTCAACTTCTTTCTTCAGTTTGAATATATATTACATTTTATTCCATCAATTGAAATGCATTTTAAAATTGAAACACTAAACTTTCATCATTCTGAAGTCCCAAAACTCAGGAAAACTCTTTTTGCCGTGTTTAAACCAAAAGCAAATGACAGCAAAGATGATTTTAATTTTGTCTCTCATTTAATAGTGATTAAAGTATTTGGCAAGGAGATGAAAACTATAGCTGTTAGAGTCATAAACATTATCTCATTTTTAAGAATATTTGTCAAATTTTAACTTCCTTATGAATATATTTTTCTACTGCCTCTCACAACTAGAACCTACACTTTTAACTGTTTTCAAATATTTGTTATATAAAAGGTACTCAATAATTGACAAAAAAAATGAAAAACAGGCTAACTTGAACTGAAATCTATTTTTAAAAAGCTAATCCTTCAATACATACCTAATACTTCAAGCATTTCCTCTTGTCAACTGTAGCTGAGAATTATATTATACTATGCTGATATCTTCTAATTTTTTCTTACCCATTATACATTGGTAATAAATTATATACAAAGTAAATTATATATAAATTATTACTTTAAAGTAAATTATATATAAAATAATGTTGAGAACTGCTGACAACTTACTTGGACTAAAGACTTCATTACTAGAATTTACTTACTTGGATTTGAGGATAGTCTGTCCTGCCCTGTGGAATCAACTACTGGGGTTACTGTGGACATTTGCCCCATCCTGTGGGATTTTAAACTACAAAGATTACCGCACTAAGATTATTGGCTTTAAGACTTACTGGGACTTACTGGGATTTAAGGATGTCTGCCCTGCTTTATGTAATCTTAAACTACAAGGATTATTGTGAGACTGCCCTGTTTTATTCATGCTAGGATTATGGTTTGAAGGCTTGGTACCAAATAAAGGTGCAGGCGAGCTCGGGATATGGGTTGTGCTCCAACTTCTGCTGTCGCAGTATCTGGCCTTTGGCTGCTACCTCTCAGAGTAGAAAGAGTTGAGCCCGGGTTCAGCTTTTTTTTTTCTCAAGATTCTGACTTTGTTGTTTGTTGGTTGTTAATCTTTTTGATGTGGGATTCACAGGGCACTGGAGTTTGCCAGGAGAATTCTGCCTGAGTCCTCTTCTCTGGACTCCCACAGTGTAAATTACATATTTACTTTATAGTTTTTTTAATTAGAAGTCTATGTTAACATAAAGGAAAAAAATGATACATTGACATCCTTTTCAACAACTTACAAAGCGGGAACAATTTATCATCTTCATTATCCTCACTAATAAATATAATCAATCTTATTTTTTTACAAATTAAAAGATGTGCTATGATTTATTCAGTAGTATTTCAGAATTTATCACTAGAATATAAATTTCTCACATTTACAGGTTTTGTGACCTCTCATCCTTTTCTGTGTACTCTGAACATATTTTAGTTTCATGTATTTTTGTTGCATCTTAGACACAAAGGTGTGCTTTGATAACAGGAATGAGATACTTAGCAGAGAAAACTTCCTCAACACTGTGATTACACATAGTGTAGGTCGAAATCAACAGGAAGTATTGTTCTTAGGTAGCTGTTTTAGTGACTGTATGTTGAATTTGCAGACAGGATACCTTTCCCCTTTTTTAATGTTTTATGTGTACTCTGAACCCCTGCCCTTGACTTTTCTACCTAGATCCAGGAGTGTCAAGAAGCACACTTCATCTTTTCTTAAACAGGAAGAATTTTTAAAAAGCGAATAACAAAAAAAAGTGTGAATGACTTTGGTGTCTTGTAACTTACCCTAACTTCATAATGTAATAAACTGAAATGATAAGAAGGAAACAAGGAAAATAAGAAATAATATGAAGGGGAAATTAAATATTTTCAAAATATCTAAGTACTGGGAAAATACTCATGGTTACAAATGATCATTTCACTTTGAAATTTGTATAATTTCTGTTATATGTGACAATAGATTCATTCCAAATCACATTGTCAAAAAAGAAAGTTCTACGTCTTTTGAATTTTCATTACTGGTAACCATTCCATGTTATAGGAATATTTATCTAATATAAATTCAAGTTTCACAAGATTACATAAGTGCCCATGATTATTCTCTACATTGGGGGTTCATGGTGTCAATTTTGAGTCCAGATTCTCTATTCTATACAGCTCATTTATGTCCCTTTGATGGGAGAACAATTTCTTTATAAGTGGATAGATAGTCATTTCTGATGTTTAGCAGATAGAATATGAGATTCTACTTTTACCTCTCTCCTAATCACACTAAACAAGAGATGTTACTTATGAACTCTCTCCCCAGGAAGTCAATTAACTTTTAAACTATTATAATATCAAATGAATAAAATACTTATATGACAATTTTCTGATTCTATACAGTTTATTAAGATGAATGACTCTCTAGGTGTGATGGCACAGGCCTATGATCCCAGAATTCTGGAAAGCTAAAGCAGCAGGATTGTACATTGGTATCTCATCCAGATAATGTGATGATTTAGCAAGGCACTGTTTAAAAGTAAAAAGCAAATAAACAAACTGGGCTGGAGTTGGAGCTCAGTGTGGTGGCCCTGGATCCAGTCCTCAAAACCCCATGAATTAAACAAATAAAACTGGCACACATTATTATTTGGTACTCAGATTTTCTTTGAAGATGTTCAAATACTCTGGTCACATTTACAGTATTAGCTATTCTCTTGGAAGATAAAGATGAAACTAGTGTTTAAAAGGCTCCAACGTGTAAGTGCTATTTGCTGTTTGGAAAAACACTAAAATAAGCCTAAAATTTTATCAATTAATATGACTTTTGTGGCATCAAGGTTTCTAATTCAGTTATACACAAGGAGGTACATCATGTGGGAGAGCAATAGAAAGGCTGCAAGAGACAAGGGATTGATTGGTGAATAGTAATCTCAAAAGAATGTACAATTTGTTGATTAGCAGTAAAACAAGCAATAGGAAAGAAAAATTACTGAAAAAATGTTTAATAGATTTTTGTCAAGGATACTTCACTTCTGAGGAAAGCAGGTATTCTTACAAAAGGTTCTAAGTATAAAATTAAAATAGGAGAAAGAAATAAAAATGAATTAAACAATCAAACTTCCCAAAAATCACATTTTTATTTTTATATTAAAATTCTATTTTATTCAGATGTATTAAAATATTTTTAAGGCTAGGTCCACATAACTGATTTTTCTTCTCAGTTTCAAAGAGGAAAAAGGCTTGTATATTTAGAATATAACATCATCTCATGATAACAGCTGTGAAATCTCATTTACAGTCCATGAGTATTAGAAAAAAAACTACTACCTTATACAAATACTGTAGAGTAATTATATACATCAATCTGAAATAATCTGTTTTTCTAAGTTAAATAACTAGAGAGACAAGATATCCCAGTAAAACCAATCATCTTTATTTCTTCTGACTAAATCAGTTATCATATAGTTTCACTCAGAGAAACTTTCTTAATTTCTCTGCACCTGAAACCCATTATCTCTGAAAATTTTCAAAGAATATTTATTAGCATATTATCCAATAAGCATACACTATATTAGGTTACAATGAAAATAAATAAAATAGGGCTGGGGATTTAGCTCAGTGTTCTGGTGCCTGTCCTGCAAGCTCAAGGACCTGGGTTGATCCTCGGTAACCACATACAATCCTGAGCCTGGAGATTCATGCCCAGCAGCTACCAGTACCACATATCACAGTGCTGGGCGTGGTGGCTCACACCTGTAATCCCAGCACTCGGGAGGCAGAGGCAGGAGGATTGCAGTGATGTGAGTTGGAGGCTGAGCTCAGGGTCAGCCTGAACTACAAAGTGAGACCCTGTCAAAAAAAAAAAAAAAAAACCTAAAAAAAATAAATGAAATTAAAATAATATGTAATACTCCATCTTCACAAAATGTACTTTTTTTTTTTTTTTGGACAGGGTCTCGCTTTGTAGTTCAGCGTACTTCAGTCTGTAGTTCAGCTGTAGTTCAGCTTTGCAGTTTTGAGGTGAGCGTGATTATTTTTTAAAATCTTGATCATAGTTGTGGTTTCATGTTAACACATCAGGTTACATATCTGAAATTAATATGGTATAATATCAGTGGATAAAGAGGAAAGAGCAGATCATCTGAGAACTCTGCACACAGAGGCGTCTGTGACGCCTCAGTGGAGGGGTTGATGTGAAGCAAAGTGAGTTTCCTGATTCAGACATCAATGTCAGCGATCTCATCCGGAGGTAAATACTACAGAGAAAGCTGGCACAGACAGTACCAAGTTCGAAGCCAGCCTAGGCAACTTAGTGAGATTGTCTTAAAATTTTAAAAAAAAAAGATGCCATGCTCTGGCTGCCCTTCAGTCAGTGAAGAGTGGCCCAATCGAGATGGCATGATGTTATAAATTAATTTTAAAAGTGTATTTCCTGGGGCCAGGGATTTAGCTCAGTGGTTCCGCATCTGTCTTGCAAATGCAAGGACCTTAGTTCAATTTCTGTATACAACAATGCCAGGTATGGAGACACAGGCCCACTAGCAATCAGAACCACATACCACAGTACTGGACGCGGTAGCTCATGCTTGTAATCCCAGCACTTGGGAGGCAGAGGCAGGAGGATTGCTGTGAGTTCAACAATGAACTCAGGGCTAGCCTGAACTACAAAAGCGAGATCTTATCCCCACCCCCCTAAAGTGTATTTCCTGCCACACTAGATCTGAAACATTAGAACCCCAAGTGGTTACAACCGAAAAAGAAACTCTCCACAAAAATACGAGTTGAAATGCCAGAAATAATATGAAAAACTGATGGCAAGAAGCTGAATCAGTTAGAAATCCGAACTAATCAAAATGACATCTTTTTCAACAGAAACCTCTAGGTACAGGTGAGCGTGGAGTAAAGTTTAAAGTCTGAAAGAAAATAACTGCCAGCCAAGGTTGATAAATACAGTAAAACTATCCTTGAAAATTCAAGGAGAAATAAGAACCTTCCGGAATACTGTAAGTTAGAGAAATTCACAAGCACAAGCCATCATTTTTCTCTGTGCTTATGGTAAGGACACATCGTGTTTAGGTTTTAAGGCAATCTTTACCACAGACCCTCAAGACAACTCAGAGGTACAAGTAAAGAATAAAACTCAGCAGACAGTGAAGCAGAGAGAGAATCAAACACCTGAAAAAAAGTTAAATGACAGGAATTTCACACGTTTCTCAGTACTAACACTTAGGTGATTGTTGCATTTTTTCAAATTATAAAACACAAGTTGGCAGGCTGGATAAAATAAAAATCTGTCCTCCATTGTCTATAAAAAAACCACTTTATGTGAAAATAAAAATTAAATGGACTAATAACTGAATAGATATTTCTCAAAAGAAGTTAAAAAGATTAAAAAACTTTGTGAAAAATGCTCAACATTTCAAGTCCTTAGAGACATGAAAACTAAGTCAACATTTGGGTTCCATCTCACTTTGGTCAGAAAGACACAAAAAAACAATGATGCGAGTGAGACTGGGAGGTAGGGGAAATGTCCCAGGTTACTGATGAGAATGTAAACTAGTAAAATGAATACGGGAATCACTCCACAGATCTCTGAAAAAATAAATGCAGCAATGCCATTTGACCCCACGTCCACCCCTCTTGAAATGAATTAAGAACTTGAAACTACAGGGATACATCCACACTTATGTTTATTGCTGCAGAATTCACAATAGAGGCACTGTGGAGAGTGCCTGCATGACTCTCAACAGAAGAATGTACAAACAAAATAAGACACATATATCTACTGGAACATTACTCTGTTATAAAGAAGAATGAGATCACATTATTTACTAGAAAATGGATAGAAGTAAAAGCCATCATGTTGAGTGAAATGAGCCAGATTCAGAAGGTTAAACATTGCATGGTTTCTCTTATGTGAGAAACCTAACAAAATAGAACAAAGCAAGTAGTGCAGAAAAGCATGAGATAAGACTTTGGGATACGGGGCAGTGAACAGTAACATGAGGGAGAAAGGGGGAGGGGTGTAATGGTGTTGGAATGAATTAAAATGTGTTACAAGCATAAATTTGGGAACGGTGATTTCTATAAAAGAGCTTGATTCATTGGGCTGGAGTTTTAGCTCAGTGGTTCCAGTGCCTGTCTTTCAAGTGCAAGGGCCCAGGTTTGATTCTGGTTACCACATACCACAGTACCAGGCATGGCTCACGTCTGTAATCCCAGCACTCAGGAGGCAGAGGCAAGAGGATTATTGTGATTTCAAGGCTGAGCTCAGGACCAGCCTGAACTACAAAGCAATACCCTGTCTCAAAAGCAAAAAAAAAAAAAAAAAAAGCAAGTATAGTTTAAGTGGTACCACACCTACCTTGGAAGAACAAGAGTCTGAGTTTGATCTCTGGCACCACAAAAATAAATAAATAAATAAGTAAGAGCATTCTTGCTTAGTCAAATCTTACAATGTTCCATTTTACTTGTGACAAGTTTGCTTGAAGCTTCAATCCTGACCTTGTAGCTCAACCCAAGGAAATAACAATATTGTAATTCCTCACTGTTGTAACGCGAATCTCTTTGCCATAGTAACTTTGAATCTCACTATCAGCAGTTGTATCAACCAATAACCCGGTTGAATGCACAGGCGAGTATCCATTGTAGTCCAAGTTATATAATGTCTACAATGTCCCATTTACCGTCCTGCGTGGATCATTTACCTGTTCATTTTGACAGATACCATGATATTTGTATCTATACTTGATGGGAGTCTTTTTATTTCTCAATCTTGAAAAACTCTCTGACACTTTATGTTATCATTATTTTACACAAAATTATCTCTCTTTCTTTCTGAAGATTGAACACTACCTCTCCAAACCATGTAGCTCCACTTTTTTTCCAGTCTAGGGATTGCTAGGGTCTGTGCGCACAGCTACAACCTCAACATATTTTTGTTTTTAGACAGATATTCACTTTTGTAGTCCAGGTTGGCCCTGAGTTTAGCCTTGAACTCACAGAAATTCTCCTGTCTCTGCCTCCCAAATGCTGGGATTACACGCATGAGCCACTATGCCTGGCACTGTGTATGTGGTAATAATGCCTGGTGGGCATTAGTCTCTATACCCAATATTGTTGTATAATGTTACTGGGGATTGAACCTGGGCCCTGACACTTGCCCTTGCACTTGGAAGGCAGATGCTGGAACCATTGAGCTAAATCCCAGGCCCAGCTGCTGCTTTTTTTTTTTTTTTTTTTAATATTTTGAGACAGAGTCTCACTTTGCAGTTCAGGCTGGCCTTGACTCAGTCTCATACTCACAACACAGTGATCCTGCCTCTGCCTACCAAGTGCTGGGATTACAGGCATGAGCCACCAAGCCCGGCACTGTGGTATGTGGTACTGATCCTTGGTGGTTGTTAGTCTCCATGCTGAGTAGTGTTGTATCTGGTTACCAGGGGTTGAATCTGGGCCCTTGCTCTTGCAAAACAGGCGCTGGAACCATTGAGCTAAGTACCCGGCCCCGGCCCATCATTTTTAACTTTTTCTTTTGAGGCAGAATCTCTCTAAGCTGCTAAAACTTATGCTTGCTTTTGTTCAAATTATATTTGGTTCTGAAATGATAATACATAAAGAGTAACCATCTTAAACATAAATACAGCAGGTGACAACATATGAAATGCTTAAATATTTGTTGGGACAATCTCGGTTGCTTTAATAAAGTTATTAAGCTCTTTGCTCTATAAATTCAATTCGAATAAGAAACTGGTAGAGGAAATATGATGAAGGTTTGTCCTTTATTACCTGAAGAAGTGAAGGGGAGTTGCTTGAGAAATTTAGGATACATTTATCAAGTAAATAAAGTCTGTGGCTGTACAAAGTGCCTCAATGTTTTGAGAAGTGCTGGTGTACTTTCTCTTCTTTGGTGAGTGTGGGGTATTTTGTGATAATGCTATATAATATTCCAGAATTTTTTAGTCTAAGGCTTTCCATGTTTAATATTTTACTTTAATTCCCTATATTTTCATTTATCATAATGTATTTTGTTTTATGAAATTAAGAACCATCGTAATAGCTACTTTAAAACTCTTGTTGGTCTATTCTAACACCTAAGATATTGAGAAGTTAGTCTCTTTTGTTTGTGAGTTTATCTTGAGAATAATCTAGAATACTTTGGGATTCTTTTCTTCTATGTGTTGAGAAACTGCATGGAATCTTGGACATTAAGGATAATCAATTTCAGGAAGTCTGGATTCTGCTGCCACTTTCCTGAGAAGCTGGTGTTATAAGTAGACTGTAATAAATCCATCTGCATCTCCTCTATGATGGGCAACAGCTCCGATTTCAGTCATTCTATATAGGCCATTTCATATTTGCTCTATTCGACCCCAGCTAAAGGGTCAGCCAGGTATCTGGGAAGTGACTACACATACAACATAGTGTTTTCTAATACATGGCTTCACCATTTCTGGAATTTCCTTTTTATTTTCTGCTAAATATAGTTGTTCTTAACTCTGTTCTCTGATTCTTCAAGGTGGAATAATTCCAAGTTGTCTTCTGCCATTTTACTGCTTAAAATGTTGCTTCCCTGGGTTTATCGTTAGGCTAGAAAGTTTAAAAAAGTGATAAACTTACCCAGTCCCTCTCTTCTTTTTCCAAAGGTTAACTTCCTTCTGACTTTTGTCTGCTTTTGTTCTTCTCTGCTTCCCTTAAATGGACCTTCTGTTTCTGAATTTACAATTCTTATCTTCATGAAGATTATTTTGATAGAAGCTATTGAGACAAACCAGAAGCACAATTTTTAGATAATATTTGAAATATAGATGTCTGCCTGTTATTTGAAATTAATATCCAGAATTAAATTAAAAGTTTATTTTAAAAATACTAAACGTATTTGTCCTCATTATTCAGCCCTCTCACTCTATTGATAGATTTTAAGACATTATTTTAAACAACACATTTCTTATAAGCTAATTTCCAGAACATCAATTAAAAGATAATATTCAGAGTTGTAATTTAAATTATTTATGATCTTTCATATGACTACAAAATTTTTAAATTTTTCGAGGAATCGCCAAACTGATCTCCACAGAGGTTGTATGTTTATAGCAGCTCAGTTTGTGATTGCTACATCTTGGAAACAACCCAATGTCCATCAACTGGAGACTGGATAAAAAAGCTGTGGTTCTTCTACAGAATGGAGTATTACTCTGCCATTAAAAATGATAAGTTTGAATCATTTCTACTTAAATGGACATACCTTGAGGATATCCTCATAAGTGAAATAAATAGGGCACAGATAGGTACATATCGCATCTTTCCTCTGGTATGAGAAAATAAAGATGTAAATGAGTCCTAGCATTATATGTTATATATTGTGAAATACAAAATACTCAAAGTGAAATAGGGTGAAGGTGGAAAAATAATGAGATTATGATAAAAAAGAAAGGAAACAAATTTTATGTATATGGGGGGGTGGTAGGTTGGCTAGGGCTATGGGAAAAAATGAGAATTAAGTTGTGTCTTATACTAGTATAAACACGAATTGTGGAATGCAATTATGATGTGTATATGTAATGAACCAATAAAGATTTAAATTTAAAAAAAGAAAAAAAAATTAAATTTTTCAAAGTATTATTTTAATTTAATAGGAAACTGCTGTGAATTGATTGGGTTCACTATCAATATGGTTCTTCTTTATGTAGAATTACATTATAAAATTACTTTAAAATATTAAAAAGTAGAGCTACAAACACTGGAAGTAAGAAAGGGAAAGAAACAATAATTTTAAAGTAATCAGTTATTGATAAGTATATGTTACATAAATTACATATCAGTTTTTTAAAATCCTTCACAGGAAAGCAAACAAACAAACAAATCTGGTGATTTATTTTGCATAGCTTACTTGTTTCTTTTCTCATAGTGAGTAAAGTAGATTATACTTTAATGTTGATCAAAAGTGATCAGAGTAGATTTTTAAGTCTGAATTTAAATGTTGAAGAATATAGCTACTCTGTTTCTTTTCCAGACAAATATAGTCTCTGTACAAACCAAGCATACTCTGGTAAGTCAATATGACAAATAAATTGAATTCATGCTCAAACTAATAAATTGCATACATTTAGCAAACATGAATGCACTGTTACATTTCCCTTGATACATAATCACTATAAATACAGGCTATTTGCAATACAAAGCATAAGTTATCTAGGAAACCATTACTTATTTACACTGATATCATTTACATGAAAGATATTCTCTGCTGTTAAAACAGACCAATTTATTCTTGTGCACAGAAAACACTGTCATAAATCCTATCTGTTTTTGCTTTCATGCTGAATTTCATATTTATTGTGCTCCCTAATTTAAGCCAACTTTCATTCAGAAAAATCATCTTTTGGCATACAGTTCTTCCTTACCTTCTTGGTAATATGAAATTAAATATTCATGTCATCAAAGCAACAAACAGTTCACATAAAGCCATTGGAAAGCAATATAAAAAAAGAATTACCAATATTATTTTTCTTTATTGATTACAGTGATATCTTTTTACTTAATTGATTTTATTGCTATATTTTATATACACACCATAATCACAATTGACATTAAAAATTTGTACCAGTATATGCCACAACTTAATTCTCATTTTTACCATTCCCCTTCCCACCTCATTGGGTGTATCTTAAGAACACTCATAAGTAAAAATACATTGGTCACAGTTGTGTAAATACCATATCTTTTCTCTGGTATGAGAAACTGAAAATATAAATGAGTTCTGGAGTGTATGATAGATACTGTGAAATAGAAAATATTCAAATGGTAAAGGGGTTAAGAGTATATAATGTGGGAGAAAAATGCGATGGTCAAAAAGGAAACAAAGAATATATATTTACCAGGATGTTTAAAAACTTATATACATATTCATATTTTAAATTTACTTAAAATTGTTCATATAGTTTCAAAATATCTAGGTCTGAAATCAGTTGGATAAAGTCATAGTTTTTTGCTTGCTATAAACAAATGGAACAAAATAACTATTCTTACAGTTTCTCAAGAATTTGCATCAATAAACAATCATATGCATGTATACTGGCATAGTAACATTCAATTTTACCTTGTATGCATGTAATTCAGAGAGAGGTTGAAACCTAGGACAGGACCAGACATACTGATTCACTTGATGGTATTTGTCAGCTTCATTTTATGAAAAAATTTATCTAAAATAACTATGCAGAGGACCTATATATTTAAATGGTGACTTAAGGATTTTCTTAGTACATTGATGAAAAAACTAGAAACTTTATACAGTCCTGGAAGACAAAGTATATATAATAATGAATCATTTACAATTCTAATTTATCTTCAATTAGTTTTATCCCTTGATAAATTTTCAATTTTTGAAGAATAATATAACTAACCCTCATTTGTTCATTCTATATTTTGGTGAAAAAAAATATGTGTGTGTGTGTGTGTGTGTGTGTGTGTATTTTAAATTGAAATCTTTATTGGTACATTACATATACACATCATGATTGCACTCAACAATGAGAATTTGTACCAGTATATGACACAACTTAATTCTCATTTTTTTCCATAGCTCTACCCACCCTACCACCCTAACCCCCTATATACATAAACTTTGTTTCCTTTCTTTTTATATTTTTAATAGTAAAAAAGATGTAATTTTATGATATTTTAACTTTCATATAATTATCTTTTAAAGAAGAATTCAAAACACTGCAATTTAATCATTAAACTCTTTGGCTGCTATTTTTGTATCTTTTCTCAGTTAAAACACCCCTATTTATTGTGTTTGTCTAAATTCCAATAGGCAAATTTTTGTAAGTCCCTCCTCATCTCATCTAAACTGAACGATGGATAGATGTCTCAGCTCTGATTTGCAAAGTACAACAGAAAGTCTCAATAATCAGAGTCTCAATAATTGGTGTGGTTATTGGTTTTAAATAGGAAATCTTATAAGACACTCTCTGTTAAGATTTTATTCTTTGGAATGCAAAAAACACCCATAAAGAAATCTGGTTTCTACTTTACTTGACTAACCTATCAATAGATCTTTTTGGTACATTCTGTTAGAATTATTACTGATTAATACATTAGGTGCATATATGAAACTATTCTTAAAAATATCATAAAACAGCATCAGCAGGACTATCACCCTACTTATAATAATAACTGTTAAAGAAAAAACTGTGGGCTAAATCATGTTATTCCCAGAATTGACTGACTGAAAATCAGTTTTGTATTCCAGCAAAAGACAGGCTAGTGGACTCACGAAGTTGAGAACTCTAAAGTAAAAACTTAGAGGTCAGAAGTTTAAAATGCTTGTGACACAATATTAACGAGGAGGAGAGCTACACACACAGAAATTTCCAGAGACCTCCAGAGAACAGTCATAAATATTGAGCTGAAAACTTATCTTCAGTAGGATAAATCATATGAGGCTAAAAAGTTGCTGGATTCATTAAGGTTTGGGGTCATTAAGGTTTTTATCGCCATAGGCCAGAGAGGAAAAACAGCATGTGCCCAGTGGTAGACTCCAAGAAGGGCTCTTGCTGAGTGGCGGAACTCAGTTGGGCCTAGACCAGGGTGGTGAACCCATGGCGTGCGTGCTGCCGCCTTCATGCTGGTTCTTCCCGGCTGGCAGGTGAGCCACCCCCGGCTACTGAGGATCAGATAGCAGCTCTGTTTTCTGAACCCAGTCCCAAGCATCCCGGTTCAGTTGCAGTGTGGACTCTTCTGATGATGTGTAAGCACTTCTGGGTTGCAGCTTAGGCACTGGATCTCTAAGTTTTTGCCATCACTGGCCTCGATGATTAGCTGCTCTACAACCATCTAAACAAAGCTTAAAAGAAATTATGAAGCAGATGAAAAGGAATTCAGGTAATTTCATAGCATGAGACATTCGCTGTGGAAGATTCTTTTTCCTAACTTCTCTCTTCTAACCCACATTTGCAGGACTTCTGTATTTACCTTCAGAAGAAGTTATTTATAATGTTTATTTCAGTCTTTGTGGAAATCTGGTATTATTGAATATATCAAGCCAAGAGACTCGAAAATTAAAGGGACATGTCGAGTATCTTTAAGACACACGTAAGAGAGCGAGAAATAATTTCCTCTGAGACTAACAAAAGGCATAGGAAGATAGGTTCATCAGACAGCAAGGCACCTCCAGTTTATCGCAGTGATATTTTGGAGATGATACACTCCACAGGAGATGTTTCTGTGAAGTCTTTAGCCTTGGAGCATGCATCTCTGCCTATCCTGTTTTTTGTATTTGTTTTTGTTTGTTTGGGTTTTTTTTTTTGCTCCTCATTTTCTGAGGATGGTACCAAATAGTAGCTTTAGAGAGTTTAAAAATATGGTCAAGATGATGTCAAAGAGTACTTTAAAGGGATGACTGGAATGTCTTCTCTCCCATTTTGTAGATCACATAGACTCAGCAATTTTGTGAGTGACTATAAAATGAACCTCACTGCACTTCTAACTGTTTCTCTAAAGAATGAAATGTAGTTTCCCAACAAACAGCCTGTTCAGAAGGTAGCTGAATTTCACATATTCAAAAATAATAAAGAAATGTAACCTAAATCTAGATTAAATTGTATATAGGTTACTACTTATGTAACCTATAAATAAGTCTTTTTTTTCAAGAAAGATATCATTGTTCTTAATTTGTAAGATTGTGAACAATTAAAATTATTAATTGTGATAGTAATGAGTAGGAATATTGGAAATATTGTTGAGACAAGAATGAACAGGTTTGTAAGGAAAAACTAAAAAGAGAAATTATGGAGAGACAAATATATAAAATAACTGGGTTTTGGAAAAGTACTAACTGAATTTGAGATCTAGGTTAGGCTTAGGTTGTAGAGACTGATAATGTGATCCACCTTCACTGGACCATAGGGAGCCACTGAGTTGAATACTGCCATGAAAATAGCACGCTAAAAGATTTGCCTTCTTTGAGAAGACAGTGAATATTATCATGAAGCAAAATTAGAGAAATGAGAAGTTGAAAGAACTCTATGTTTGTGATTATGAGAACTTGAAATGTTATAAATATATAAAATATAATACAAAGAAACAACTCATAGAATATATTTTGAAACAATAACTAGTAAAACAATGAGTTTTAACATAAACATGAGAAAAGTATTTCATCATATTCTGTTAATTATTATTACAAAATACAGGTCTGTGTTTTATTTCTCTACCCCACATATGTATGATATCTCGCAAATTCTCACAATAACAGACAATCAAATATTCTGATATTTTAATGGAAGAAAGATTCCAAAGTTTATTTCAAATACACAGCAATAATTCAGTATTTTTACCTAAATTATCTTTCTATTATCAAAATTTAAATCAGAATGTCAATTATAATATTACTGCTTACTTAAAATATTTTTTGCATATATATTCTTTAAAAAA
>PVIR01020110.1:0-31058 GCA_004026965.1 Petromus typicus
CCTGATATTAGATACTAACAGAATTATTAGAACTGCTAAAATTTTTAACACTCCTACAAGTATATTTCTAAACATAACTTTATGCATGTTGCTAACTATTTTACCAAGACAAATTATTTGAAAGGGAAAAGTCATGCTAGATTACCTGTTTCTTTATAGCAAGGTTATATATACTTACTTCCTCACGATTAGAATAGGACAATTTTTATTCCCTATCCATTGATGATAATAGCTAAACTCTCTTATTTGGGAGCAAATATCTTGTCATTGCTCTGATTTTATGTTACTTTGACCACTAGTGAAGTGAACCATCTATTCCCACATTTTGCATACATTTGTATTACTTTTATGAATTAAATATTCAATATATTGTACATCCTAAATAAGATGACATTATAAAAAAACAAGTAAAATAAATATCTGAACATACAATTTAGGATGTATTAAATAATGGCTTGGGTGGATGATATTGAGAAAAATAAATATGCAGAAATAATTAATAATTATAAAAATAACAAAGAAGTCATATTAGAATTAGGTCTAAGAATATGTTGATTTTACTTTACATTCTCTATGATAGAGATTGATAGTCAACAATGTAGAGTAGATAATGGTGGGAAAGAACTGAAGTTCCACTTACTTTAAGAGTTAATAGATGGCTGAATTTCAAGAGAGCTTATTCTCCTAGGACTGATTGAATTAGAAATGTACTAGTACTATGATTTAGAATGTGAACCTTTTAAAATCTTTTTTCTTTATTGAATCTATTGGTACATTTTATATATACATTATAATCACATTCAACATTGAGAATTTGCACTTGTACATGATATATCTTGATTCTCACTTTTTCCCATTCCCCTGCATTCCCTGCAACCTCTACCCCATAGATACATAGCTTTGTTTCCACTTTTTTGTTTTTAACATTGATTTTTTTATTTTCATTCTTTACATTATCCACTGCCCCCTTTCCCTTTTCCCTTTGAACATTTTGTTCCTATTTCATAATACCTATAATACATTCTGGATCTAATTTTCCTCTTCCATTTCTCATACTAGAGATATGATACGGTACTTACACATCTATGTCCTATTTATTTCACTTATGAGTATATCCTCCAGGTGCTGCCATAGAATGTGAACCATTAAGGAATCTTTCAGTATAGGAGAATTCTTCGATACTGGGAATTTGCATGATTCATGGTACAGCAGTGATAAAGGGATATGTGGATTCCTATCTGATTAAATGAGTGACTGAATATTGGTATCCTGTAGATTTAGTCCTCAATACACCACATTTAAATTATGGATTATAAGATAACGATAAAATGTAATGAGAATGTATGAGCATATGGAGATAAATCCTATGAATAATATGTATTCTTAAGTATCAGAAAGGAGATAGAAGTGGAATAGTGATATGCTTTCATAAAAAATTTCTTAGTAAATATGACAAAAATTACTTAAATGCAGAAAAAACTTTTAAAATACATTTTAAAAGTATGGCCACTTTCACAATATTTGTTCTCCCTATTCAAGAACAAGGAATATTTTTTTCCATTTTCTGATATCCGATCTCTTTTTTCAGTGTCTGTAGCTTTCGTAGTCTTCTACTTCCTTTGTTGGATTTATTCCTAGATATTTTTTTTTTGGATGCTATTCTGAAAGGAATTGTTTCCTCAACTTCTCAATTTCAATGAAATGATGATTTCATCATTCATGTATAAGAAGGCTGTTAATTTTCAAGTGCTGACCTTATATCCAGCTACTCTAGTGAATCTGGCCATTAAATCTAGGAGAACCAGCATTGTGAAAATGGCCATACTTCAAAACTGCCATATCAATTTAACCCAATCCCAATTAAAATCCCACCAGTACATTTCACAGCTAGAGAAAATAATCCAAAATTTCATCTGGAACCAAAAGCAATTTTAGGTAACAAAGACATGGCAGGAGGTATCACAATTCCCAACTTGAAACTGTACCACAAAGCTACTGTGATTAAACACATCATGGGACCGGCCAAGAAACAGACCCGAAGTGCAATGGGATATATTAGAAGACACAGAAACAATCCCCGACATACTAAATCACGTCATCTTTGACACGGGAGCCAAATACCCTCAATGGAGGAAACATAACGTCTTTAATGCTACTGGGAAAACTGTTTCAACCTGCCAAAGATTAAAACTAAACCGATATCTTTCACCATGCATGACATTAAAATTGAAGTGGATTGAAATATTAAAACTGAAACACTGAACCTGCTGGAAGACAGAGCAGGCAGAACTCTTGAAGACACTGGTGAAGGAATATTTTATGAAAAAAACCTCAGTAGCACAGGAACTAAGTTTCTGTGCAGCAAGAGAAGCCACCAATAGAGCAAAAAGACAGCCTACAGTGTGGGAAAAACATTTACCAGCTGTTTCTCAGATAAAGCACTACTATCTAAAATATATGAAGAACTTAAAAATATTGACTCCCCAAATTTAAAGACCCAGTTCAAAAATGGGTCTGAAATGAGCAGACATTTAACAGATGAACAAATAAAAACAGCAAAAATACATATGAAAAAATGTTCAGCATCACTGGTTGTTCAAAAGTTGCAGGTGAAAATAACACTGAGATTTTATCTCTTTCCAGAAAGAAAGAAAGAAATGAAATCAAAGCTATCATGAAATCAACCAATAGCAAATGCTGGCAGGGCTGTAAGAAGAAAGTAGCTGCTCTCCCCTATTAATGGGAATGTAGACTGGTGCAACCACTGTGGAAGTCAGTGTGGCTATTCCTCAAAAAGCTAGGATTAGAGGTCACATTTGACTTTGCTATTTCACTGCTGTATATGTACACTAAAAAACCAGAAGTATCATATTACAGCAACATATGTGCACCCATGTTTATAACAGCACAGTTTGTAATAGCTAGATCTTGGGGGGCCAGGGATATAGCTCAATAGTTCCGATGCCTGTCTTGCAAGTGCAAGGGCCCGGGTTCGATCCCCGGTAACCACATACCTATACTGGGCATGGAGACTCATGCCCAGCAGCAATCAGTACCACATACCACAGTGCTGGGCATGGTGGCTCATGCCTGTCATCCCAGCACTCAGGAGGCAGAGGCAGGAGGATTGCTGTGATGTGAGTTTGAGGCTGAGCTCAGGGCCAGCCTGAACTCCAAAGCGAGACCCTGTCTCAAAAAAACCTTTAAAAAAATAGCTAGATCTTGGGAACAACCCAAAGGCCCATCAACTTGTGAGTGGATAAACAAGATATTTTTTTAAAAAAAATTAAAATAAAGTACTATTCAGTCATAAAGAAAGATAAACTTGAATCATGTATAGCTAAACTGGTGCACCTTGAGGCCATACACAGAAGTGCAATAAATAGGACACAGAAAAATAAATAAATGTGGAGGTGTAGATGTGGTCCAAAATGTATGACAGATATTGTGAAATTAAAAGAAAAATTTCAAAGGAGAAGGAAACTAGGAAATATGGGCAAGGGAAAGCAAATAAGGAAAAGAAAAAAATTGATGGTAAAAATTTAAAAAACAGAAATAAAACTTATGTATAGAGGGAGTGGGAGCTGTAGGGCAGGCAGGGGAATGGCAAAGAGTAAGAGTCAATATGTGTCATGTACAGGTACAAATTCTCAATGATGAATGAGATCACTGTGTATTCCTAAAATATATCAATAAACTCAGTAAAGGTAAAATGAGAGAGAAGGGGTGATCCATAATATAGACAAGGTAAAAAAAAAAAAAAAAAACATTTTAGAGAACAAATAAACAATTCCACTTTAGAATGGTCAAGAAACTACTAAGAATATCTTGGCTATTATTTCATTTCACAGTTGTCAAAACAGACATAAAGACAGGTAAGGTGCTTTTCCCAGTTTCCCAATGAGTTAGCAGTGAGATTTAACTCTTCATCGTGTCATACAGGTGTTTTCTCTCTCTGTCTCTCTGTCTCTGACATTCTGTCTCTGGCTCTGGCTCTGGCTCTCTCTCTGAACCACTATATCTCATTACCCACTATATTCAAGGAAAAGGTGAGCTTTTCTCTGCTGAATGTAACTGGTCCTTTCAGAGGAAAAAAGAGAATGTATGTCTTAGAATGAAACATAAATTTGCAAAAATTTTAGGGTTTCTGGGAAAAGAAACCTAAATCATTGATTGGTCCAGTCAGCCCAACAGTGCGTGCCAGTTGATCTCACACTTGTGACACACTTAGTTCTCTCCAGAGGAGCACAGCCCTGCAAGCTCTACTACTGCTTGTTGCAAGAAAGGCATTCTATTCTGATGCATTTCTCATCTCCCCTGATCACCTGTTTAAACTCATGTGCAAGGACTCTGTCATCACTGAGTCCCTTACTGTGACATTAGCAATCATTTTCTTTATCCAAAAAAACAAAGCTGTTTTGGAAAACATTTCTTTTAGCATATCACTTCTGTTTGAAAGCTCTGCTGCTAGATTTTATCTTGAGTAGCCAGAGGTTTCAGCTTAGCTGTCACTTTCCCAGAGAAGACTTCTTTGACAATTTACCCTAAAGTACCTGCCCTTCTTGTTGGCTCCTTGTTAGCTCATTGTTCTACTTTATTTTTCATAATGTTTGCCCTGATTTGAAATTACATTCTTATTTTAATTTATGTGCTTATTTTGTCCCTCTGCCCAAGCTAAGATGGAAGCTTTTCATGAATAGTGTCCTTTAACACATATGTTCACTATTAAACCTATACAGTCCAGAAGACTAGCTGGTCCACAGGAAGATTTCAGTATGGATTTGGTCAATGAATAAATGAAGTTCACACTTAGACACCTTGTCCATCTTCTTAAATAAGAATCATAATATTTTCTCTATTAGGCCCAGTATTTATATTTATTCAGGTAAATGTGAGAATTGAGCAGAGTCAAAGACCTCCTTTTAATGAGTTAATCACTAACTAGTCTACCTTTTCATAGTGAAATAAAAACAAAGATTTAAGAACTTGATCAGCCAAGAATTATGATGATGATGCTAAAAATGATGATTATGATGATAGTGTATAATCAAAACGAGAAAATTGAAGTGAATGGTTCACAATAAAGCAGACATTTCCAGGTAACACTGGGATATAATCTATGCTGGATCTCCAATACATGCTTTTCTTTTTGAATAATATTTATTTTTTAAAAAATTGTAAAATAGGTACTATTTATATACACATTTCATGATCACACTTAACATTGACAATTTGTACCAGTATATGACATGACTTAATGACTACACATGAACTAACAACAATAGAAAGCATAACAGATGATAGAAGAAAGTCAGAGAAACACATAATTAAAAATGTGTGCCACTAATGTAGAACCAGGAAGTGGTGAAACACACTCCTTCTAGTGTAGAAGGGAAAGGATGTCCCCTCAGGAAACTCTGATGGAGAGCAGTCTTTTTAATTACAAAGGCTTTTTCTGTGTCAGAAAAGTTCTAAGCCTCCCATACCAAATCCACTGTGGATAAGAAGCTCCGAGGGGTTTTGTGGTTGTCCCATAATTTCAGTAAATCAAATCAATTTTCTATGCTCATGAAAGTTCTCCTCATAGGAAAAATAGAATGCAAATGTGAGAAGCTATGTTTTCACAACTGTCACATAAAATTCCATCTTTTGTATACATCTCAGGCTTATAAGACTACAGCTAAACACGGATATAGGACTGAACTCATTCAGTATGACTGTATAGGTAATATTAGATAAAATAAATATATGTACTCTATTAAAACACTGTGCCTCAAATTGTCATTTCCAAATGTTTGACAACACTCAAAAAGGTAACATTCTCATAATTTGCATTTTTGGCAGACTTTTCTTAAGTTTGTAAATGATTAAACATGGAATCTTTATGATAAGCTTTTGTAAAACTGCAGGCTACTTATATTTACATTTATGCCATATTTTTATTAGTTCCAGAATGCTTTGACTGTCCTTAAAGTGATGGATTTTAAAATGTTACTTTTTACTACATTATTTTGGAAGGAGCTCCATATTTTTGGAAGAGCTCACTTTTTACACATGACATCTAAAATGGCCGTAGCGAAGTGGAAGGATTCTGACTACCCTCTCTATCATCTATCCCGAGAGAAGTCCCCAGCTGTGTCCAAGGACTGATGCATTTTCCCAGGTAAAAGTGAGGAGTAAAGAAAACCACCCCAGGAGGTAGGGTGGGTAGGGCTATGGGGAAAAAAAAAATGAGAATTAAGTTGTGTCTTATACTGGTACAAATCCTCATTATGGAGTGTCATCATGATGTGTATATGTAATGTACCAATAAAGATTTCTATAAAAAAATTAATAAATGAAAAAGAATTAGGGTTCACCACTAAAAAAAAAAAGAAAAGAAAAGAAAACCACCCCAGAGTTTGGATGTTAAGTTTTTATTAGTACAGAATTCTGAAACACTTACCTTATAAGAGTCTTAGTTTTCTCATCTATAAATGGATAATAAGAATGCTGTGGTTCTATCTGGGTTGTTTTGAATGTCAAAGGAAAAGATGATCATGAAAATATCTTATAAATTGCAAAGCACCACACTGTACCAAAGTATCTGTGCATGGTGGGAAGACCTGGCTGTGTTTCCTGGGACAAGAGTTAAGTATTCAGACAACTTGTGAGGTGGAAGGATGCAACGTAGCTGCCAGGAAGTCCCGTTTGTGTGTTTAGTTACAGGGCCTCAATTCTGGGTGTCTTTTTGATGTACTGTCTTAGTCCATTTGAGCTGCTGTTATAAAAATATCTCAGACTGGGCAATTCAGAGATAATAGAAATTTATTTCCCACAGTTCTGGAGGCCAAGAAGTCACAGATCAAGTCATCAGTAGATCTCACTGCCTTAGAGGAGACTGCATCCAAGATAGAGCCATCGTGCTGAGTCAGGCACTAATGCTGTGTCATCACAGGGTGAAGGGCAAAAGGGATAAACTTGTTTGGTTGGATCCTATTTATAAGGCATTACCTACCCCACCCATGAGTATAGAGCTTCAATGACTATCATCTTCTCAAGCTCCCATCTCTTATTTCTGTTGTATTGATGGTTACACTTCTATATGGATTTTGGAGCTACACAAAAATTCTCACTGCAGCACGTATGCATATGCACATGAATAAATACACACAAAGATGTGTTTGCGTCCTCATTTCCAATCTTTTTGCTTTTATTTTGGGGGACAGGGTCTCATTTTGTAGTTCAGGCTGACCCTGAACTCAGCCTTGATCTCACAGCAATCCTCCTGCCTCTGCCTCCCAAGTGCTGGGATTACAGGCATGAGCCACCATGCCCAGTTTTGTGGTATGTGGTTGTCAGATGTTGGTGCTTACAGGCACGAGTCACCACTACTGGCATTGTTATATGTGGTTACCAGGAATCAAACTCGGGACCTTGCAATTGCTAGGCAGACACTGAAACCACTAAGCTAAATCTCCAGCCCCTTCATCTCCAGTTTTTGAAAAGGCTTGAAATAAGGCCCTTCTGTAACAATGACTATTCTGATTTCAAGACAATGACAGGGAAAATAAAATGAGTCTGGCACTTTCTGAGTGAAGAGGTAAGAAAACACTAAGAGAAATACAGACCTTGTCAAAAAGAAACAGAGACAGATTTAAATGACTTTTATTGGTCGAATCTGGGGAAATCGAGCATCAAAAAACTAAGGATAATAATGAGCTATCAATCATCAAAAAACTATGAGTTCACACTGATATGTAAAAATATTAATTCATACAAATTTGTAAAAAAGAAAGGAAAATGCTATCAATTCCATTATGAATAGAATTGACAAAATTAGAATAAACTTAAAGTTAAAATAATATTCATATTCAATTTCTAGAATCCTGTTAAATGTGCCATAATCCTATAAAAATATATTTTCTTATAAAAGTATACTGACCGAAGTACTGAAGGATAAAAGGTATGCTATAATTTAATCTCCACTCTTTTTTTGTGTGTGTGATTGTGAATGTGTGTGTGTTAGGGCTTCAGTAGCAGAATGGGACATGATTTTGCTTCTTCACTTTACCAGTTTTTAACTTTCCTAAGTTTTCCTTTCTCATTCTTTTTTTGCACTCAAAGTAAAATGAAAGCATGAGGAGTAGAAAGGTTGTATAACTGAAAATTATATTTGGGTAAATATTTTAGTTGAAATATAATAATATACAACTCACATACAACATCCCTATGTATTTGCATGTACACACATGTATACCACACCATTCTGTTATGGACTTTGTGTAAACCACTGGCTTATTTCTATGTTATGTACAGAAGTCCCATACTATATGTACTCATGGGGTCATTCATTTCATTGTTGTGTAGCATCCTATCTATGAAGAATCACAATGTATTTTTCATTTTAGTGATGACAGATATCTTGGTTGTCTCATTTGGGACTACCAAAATACAGAGTCTTACATAAAGTAGTGTAAAGGAGAATGACATCTCTCCCTTGTTGCCAGGATCTATAAGTGAGAAGCAAATTACAAATCCAGCCTGCAGGCAAAGGAGAAGAGGCAACACAGGCGTAAAGACCAGAAAGTAAGAGTCTTTGGGAATCATGTTGGATTTGTCCACAGTGTGTTTATTACAGTGAAACTCTGCAAGTTCAATTTACATCAGAAGACTCTTTTTGGAGAATTAATAGAATGAAAAATAATATTTGCTTAGAAATTTATTCTTAAATGTCTAAATTAAATTTTCTCCATCACATTTGGCCACAGTCAATATAGGCTCAAAATACAGATTTTAGCTTTCACCTCCTGAAGAAAGCTAAGCTGTATATGTTTGGGGGTTTTTGTCAGCTCTAAGCTGTATATGTTTGGGGGGTTTTGTATCCAGCTATTTCAGCTGGATACAAGGGGCAGAGTCCAGATGTGTAGCATGAGATAGCCCATAGATTTTGGGTACATTGCTGAGATAGGAGGAATCCTTATTCAGCTGCCTGGAAGTGTGACTTGGCTCTTTCTTGCTTACTTCCTCTAAACAGCATGAAACATCACTGCACTATTAAACAGTGGCAATTTCACCCCAGGGGCGACAGCATTTCAGAAGTGAATGCTGTGATCTCTGAGGTTTGCTTATCCTTTCTCTTAACTTTCTAGAGTGGTTGGAACCTTCCCCAGGAGGAAAGTTCTGTGTAACCATTAAACATCATTATAGCTAATATGTTTGCTGAATCACATTATAATGGAATCTTCTACCTTGATCACAAAGAAAAAAGTGATTATTACCATTTTAGTATTAACAATTTAATAAGTCACCCAAGAACTGCATTTCTAAATATTTTATTCACTGTAGAAAACTGCCACATACTAAATACTATAATCAACTGCAATAACACACAGGAGAGTGAAAGTTTTTTGAGCCAAATTATACCAAGGAGATTTAACAAAATAATTATTTGCATGAGTTTAAAAACTCAATACCTTCTTAAATCAAATAAGAACAAAAGCTTTTTTTAAAGATACTTATTTTTTAACTCTAACAATATTTTAATCTTTTGATAACCTTATTAACAGAAATGTATAAAAGGAAATTGACAGCATGTGAAATAAATTTCCAAATATAGCAATATATCCATAGGGGAGTGATTATCTCTAACAGAAAATGTCACAGGGATAATTCCACCTGGAGCTCTTTGAGTCATCTTTATAATGACGCTGCAGAGAAATTCATTCAGATTTGGCTTCTCTTGCATGGAAATAGAAAATGTATGCCAAAATATTCAGAACTCTGAAAGAAACACCTGAAAATTATTTATGATGAATAAAATTCAACCATTGTGAGCAGTAAATTTGAATTTCTGCTGAATAAGAAAAATGATTAGTCTTCAAATCTGATTTTATAAGTAAAAGCCACCAAATATATCAAGGAGCCATGAGTGACTATCGCATTCTTATATTTATTAAAACTCAAAGAGTTCATCTATTTTAGATTACATGTTTTTAACATTTTATTTTATTTTTGATTTTGTTTAAAAAGTCCTTAGACATTTTTTTTTTTTTTTTGAGACATGGTTTCACTTTGTAGGCTGGCTAAGGGAGAGGTTCAAGTTTGGTTAAGGCAAATGAACTGTATGCGTGTCTCCTGAGTCTGAAGGTTGAGACTTTGGCTCCTTACAGACTCGGAGATCATTAGGGGCTTGAGCACACTCGTGTCCTTGCATTGAGCCTTGTCAGTGGCCTTCTTGACACCCCCGCCCTTTTATCTCTCACCCATGGCCTCACCTCCCCCATAGTCCTGCTCACGCCAGATAAACCCCTGCTCACAAAATTCACTTATTGGGCAAGACCCTAGGTTAAACCAATGGACCCTCCCCCTTCCCAGCCTTTACCATGCCCTGTGACCCCTTGCTTAATACACTTAAGCTTAATAAACATGGGAAAAGTTCCAGAAACCTTCTCCAGGGTCTGTGTCATGACTCTGTGCCTCATCCTCCCTGGCTGGGACTCATGTTATACTTCACAAAAACAACAGCTGGCCCTGAGCTCAGCCTCAAACTCACATCACAGTAATCCTCCTGCCTCTGCCTCCCTAGTGCTGGGATTACAGGTGTGAGCCACCACGCCCGGCACTGTGGTATGTGGTACTGATTGTTGGTGGGTATGAGTCTCCATGCCCAGTATTGTGGTATGTGGTTACTGGGGATCAAACCCTGGCCTTTGCACTTGCACGGTGGGCAATGGAACCGCTAAATCCTGGGCCCATTGGACATAATTTTTAAGATGTATTTATTCTATTCTGCTGGATAGATCCAAAGCTAAAATTTTCCTTTGAAATAATACCATTAAATAAGACTATAGTGATATAGCTAAAATTTCTGAAGTAAGTGTACAAAATTACACCTCTGGAAAATAAAATGAAAACCAAGTAACCAACGATAAATCCCTCTCTTTTGGCTCTCAAGTTTTACTGAAGCACTCATGAAAAACATTCTAGATAAATGACTTTTAATCCACATCTTTCTCCTCTTCTTTATCCTGGTTAACCTGAAAGTAACATAATTCCTTATTCTGTTTATCACTTTGCTCTTAGCAGCCATGTGCAATCCATCATGCACATTATTCTTCTTCAGATTTTTTCAGTGATATATTTCACAGAAGGACCTCAGAGTTGCAGTGATCTTGCCTTGGGCTCTCTTTGATGGTTACAACCTCTTCACCAAGAATCCCAGGTTTCCTTATTACTTTGATTCTCTTTTAGAGAAATTGCTCAAAATTGGTTGCATCCATAGTTTTGTTTTCCACAGGGTAGCTACAGTCAAAGGTGAACTTGAAAGCCTACAGTTTTTCCTTCTCTTTGTATGAGGCATTCATATGGGCACCATGGCAGCAACAGAGGGTAAAAGTACTATAAATTCCTGATTTCTAGGAATGATGATTTATGTTAACTCTGGCAGTGTACATGGAAGAGCTCTGATATCATGGTATGGTAGCAGGAAAGAATGACCAAAAACTTGAGTCCTCTCAAAGTTGTACTATTGTAAAACATCCAACATGGCACAGTTATATATATTTTTGTCTGTTATATATACACTGAATACTCTCATTTCCTCAAGGATTTTGCAAGATGACAACATTATTAGTATACAAATATTACTGTCTCCATTAGCTAGCTAAGATTGAGTCATTCATACTCAAATGGATGTACCTTGAGGATGTCCTCATAAGTGAAATAAACAGGTCGTAGATCATATCATATCTTTTCTTTGGTATGAGAAAAAGAAGTTATAAATGAGTTGTAGTATATACAGTTGACATTGTGAAGTAGAAAATATTTAAAAGGAAAGAGAGTGTAAGGGTAAATAAGGCGAGGAAAATGAATGCGATAATAATAAAGAAAAAAGGAAACAAAAATTGTGTATATAGGGAGTGGAGGGTTGCAGGGCGGAGGGAAAAGGGAAAAAAAATGAGAATCAAGTTATGTCATATTTTGGTACAAACTCTCAATGTTGAATGTGATTATGATGTGTATTCATAATGTACTAATAAAGATTTTTTTTTAAAAAAAAGAAGTCAACCAATTAAAAAAAAGAAAGAAAAAAGAAACCAAAAGCTGAAAAATCCCCAGAGTCATGTGACCAGTAAATTTTAGAGCTAAAAGCCAAACCCTGCTACCTGCAGTTCAAGCTCTTTATTTGATTGATATGTGTCAAGTAACATCTCCATGGACATGCTCCTTCCCACCAACCCAACCTGTGGACTCTCATCCTCTTACCTGAAGCTCCTGTGGTTGGTTTAAATCAGTGTGTATAAATCTGAACAGTGTCAAGAGGGACTACTCAGAGTACATGTCCATGAGGTTGGTGAGGCCAGACTTTGGCAGCATATCTTGACAGGTGCCAACTTGGCTCTAAGAGTATCCTTATTGGTGTTCCATTCCAATTTCTCTAACCCTATTGAAATGATGGTAGATACTTGGTCTGTCAACAAACAGGAGAAGAATGTTAACACTACGGTCAGCCTCTCCCAATACTTCTCCTTTCCATTGCTTTAGCAATGTGCAAAACCCAGTCAAGGGACAAAGAATATTTGTTAAAAGATATTCCAATATCCAACTGTTTATTTTTAGTCTTCTTTTAGGAGTAAGGATGTCCCATGATATAGCTTTTCTTGAATTTCATTCCTTTATGTTATTTACGGAAGTTCTTGAACCTGTGTGTTAATATTTATTACCTGCTTCAGAGATTGTTCAACAGTTATTTTTCCAAATATTGCTACCGACACAGTCCCCTTCTTTCCTCCTTGTAGGACTAAATTACACACATGTTAGGTCTTCTGAACTACTGCACATATATCTTGTCTATTCTATTATCTTTCTGTTTTATCTTTTTATCTATTTTATACTTACTTGTCTTTTGTGAACTTACTATTTTTTATCTCTTGGTGTAAATAGGAGGCTTTAAAAATAAGACAAAACTTTCCATGTTTTACTGGGGTATAATTCATATGTTGTGAAATTTATATATTTAAAGTGAAATTGGCTAAGGAGAAATTGTTGTTAAGAAGGCCCAGGACAAAGCCATATTCAAAGTATAGCTGGGAAAGTCTTTCCTAGTGGCAGCTTTGCTCCCATGAGCAGATCCTTATATTTCTTGTGTGTTTCCCATCACTTTTTTATCCGGTCTACCAACACTTCTTCCCAGGAAATCCTTGCTTTACACTCTAAATCTATCCTTTTTTATGCTTTTCACTTTAACAAAATATACATTTTTCTACAGATTCCTATCCCCTTAGGATCTTATATTACTAATAAAACTGATTGTTTGCATTGTCATTAACTCACATTAATGTAAGGTGTTACCCAGCTCTCTGAAGTGGTTACTTGCTTTTTTTGTACTGGGGATTAAACTTGGGACCTTGAGGTTACAAGGCAGATGCCAGAACCACTGAGCTACATCCTCAGCCCCGTCTGAGATGTTTAGAATGCAACAGAAGATTCCCAGAAATGCAATACCATAACCTACATTTTCTCAAACAAAGATTCATGGACCATTTTCCTAAGGAGTGGATATGCTTGGGCTTCATTTCTAACACACTGAGTCAATATCTTGGCCTTCAGAGTCATCAGCCCTCCAGCTGTGTCTTATCAACCCTAGAGTTTGAAAACCAAATCTTTAACCTGTAAGTACAAATCTCAGATATCTGTTGGTAGTTCCTCAAGTGCAGGACAGCTTGGCACAAAGTAATTACAGAGGTTTTCAAGCGCCTCAGCTATATTTGTCTAACTGCACCACAGCATCCTTACCCATCAGAGCCCATCAGTCCTCCAATCTGAAATGAGAGGGATGTGGTGAAGGATAATGAAAGGCAAAGAGATACAATTTCAAAGTACATTGGCGGAAGTACTTCCTGCCAGACAGGAAGTACGCCTACTGCTCCCTGACAGACCACCAACCAACAGTGACAGCAACGGGCCTCTTGAAGCCATCCTGTCTAAAAGGAATCATCGAGATCCAGGAGGCACAGGCACTGGGCACCACAAAAGCCACTGTTAGGAGTTGGAACAGTCGTGAACAGCAGAAAAAGAGACTTTCCTTTCTAGACTTGCTGATGAAAACTGAAACTCACTGGGAAATTGAAGAAAGTCTGTGAACTACAGCCATTGGTGAGTTGGTAGGATTAATAGTCCCCACTGGAACCCTGACCTGCTTTGAGGGAAGGGCGTCTTGAACCTGCAATAGAACCTTGCAGAGTTCAAACCCGTGGGAGGTTAGGGAGCTCAGCGCTGGTCTTGCAGCCAGAATCTCAATGGACTAAGGCTGCCTCCTTCTGACTAATTGACTTTGATCAGCACCCTCCTACTTGTCTCGTCTGCTGGTGACAGCAGAGTCATGCCCTGAAGGGCCCTTTTGATCTGTTGTTTTGTTTTCTTTCCTGTCCTTTCTTCTTCCTGAATCTCCCCAATTTCATATTTTTTTCTCTTTTCACTTGCTCTTCTTTTTTCTTGTTGCTCTTAATGGGTTCTATTCTTGCTGTTATTCCTTCATTCTCCCTTCTCCCCCATCTTCACCAGTCTGCCCCATTTGTGTGATCATCCTGTGTCCTTTAGCACTATTTCTGCCCTTTCCCTTTCCATTTATCTTGCCATACCTTCTCCACTTCTAACTCTTCATCCCAAAAGGTTAATTTGCTATATTGAAATGTCTATTTATTTCAAATTATTTCTGGTTAGTCCTTGATTTTAATCAAGTTCATATTTGTTATTTTCTAATCTATGTTTGATAATATGGTTGATGCTAATTGTATTCCCTGGGCCAAGGTGATGTCACTGTTCTCATCAGTTGCCCTTCTTGATACACTAAAACTAAGACTGCCTAAAGGGTCATTACAGACTCAAAACCAAAAGTTCAGCAATACCAGGGAGACACCTCTGAGAAGTAACCATTCCCCAAGGGACATAAGTCCTATAAATAAAGATACAATAAGCAATATAGAAGCATCAACATAGAAATTAAACCCAAACCATCAACAACAACAACAAAATAAAAGTGAGAAGACACTCAAACAGTCTTCCGGCTCATCAAAGGAAAGGCCCAGAGACAATGAAGTGGAAAAATCTGACAATCAACCACTTGGACACCCTGAAATGATAACACAGGAAGTAACAAAAGAGACAAATGAGGCTGCAGAAAAACAATCAAAGAAGAAATAATTTCCCAAATGGTGATCAAACTGGAAGCTCAGAGATTCTAGAACAGAAACAGATTAAAAAAAAAAAATAGAGGAAGTAAGGGCCTTGATGAACCATGAATGGCCACCCTAGGAAAGAAGGGGAAGCCATGAAACAGATTCCAACAGACATCCAGGGAATTAAAAATGCTATTGGAACTATACACAGCAGAATGAGCCATTGCAAGGACAGGATGGCTGTTGGTGGCAATGATGAGAGATTTCTTAAAACTGGCATGGGACAGTGAGCGATCCATCCAGCCGCTGCTAGATGACCTAGACGAACAACATAAGGCTGATTAGAGGCAATGAAAAAGCAAGGTGCAATGCAAAAGACATAAGAATGTGTTCAAAGAAGTAATAGCAGAGAATTTCCCAAGTAGAGGAAAAGAATTGGACATACAGATAAGTGAGGCATATAGGACTCCAACTAGCCATGATCAAAGCACATAGGGGGCTGGGAGGTCAGTGCCAGAATGAACAAAGACAGATCCTCTAAGCTCGCCATTATGTACTGGTTACACTCAGTAATCAGAGGAAGTATCAGGTAACTAAGGTGGTGGTAATCCCACGTGGATGAGAATCTCACAGTTTGTGAAGATCTTATCTCGATGAGAATCAGGCTGATGAAGGTTACTAAGATGAGCAAAGTATTCTTATAGTAGTAGGGACAAGATAGCAGGCTAAAAAGAATTTTATCCTTTCCCCCCAGAGAAAATCTTTCTCTTTTTATTACTATCCAGTCACAAAGAACCAGGATGTCTTCAACTGATATGATCTTTTCCTGGAGCATCACAGCATTGTGGAACCATTGAGGCCTCAGCTGTGACTAGAGGCATATGCAGTTATGTTTCACCATAGCTGCCTGCCCGGCAAGGAGACATTAGGCTTCAGACAGCCTTACCCATCATTTAATTATGAAAAGATATTTCCGCCAAAGTTATATAAGATGGCTCTCAACAACCACCAATTTCCACTTGAAGCAAAACTAAACTAGTTTTAAGTAAATAAATATTTATATAGTGTATTCACAAAATCCAAACTTACACAGATTCCTCAAGGAGAGATATGAATGCAAATGAAGATATTTGAGTGGTAGAAGGAATCTACAAGACTAGACTTTTACTCCAGGCCAAAACAGATATGGAAAGAAGTTTGGAAATGACAAATTTAAAATGACACAATCCATTGCAAGTCTCAGCTGAGTGCACAGAGACGTGGCTGGGGAACATCACCATCCTGATCTTGGGGAAGAGTAAAGCAGGGCTGTTGGCAGCTTTGAGATTCCAGTTTTTTTTAAAAAATGCTGCTCCTTAATCTTAGCATAAGGGCTGCTTCTTTAATTGCTCACTTCTAGCTAGAAAGAAATGACTAAAATGTGGGCAGGCATGTTTATATGTGATTGGAAAGGATTTAAGAAAAGCAGGTTAGTTTGCTCACTAACTAAATTGATGAGACCCTCAAGAATCAGACTAACCAGCCTGTATTCTCAGTCTTTCCTATAATTTGTCTGTTGCTTTCAATGTCTTAATGGAAAGACTCTGTTTTCCGAACAGACAACCTTTCTGCCCTTAGTGTTAGTAAGCAAATAATGGAAAGTTGCTATTGCTGTAATCTTCTTTCATAATTTTTTCTTGAAAATCATAGTTCATAAAGTATCAACACTGAAGTATGAAAAGGAATTTAAATCTCTTAAGGGGAAAAAATCAAGATAATGTATTTATGATCTCAAATAGGAAAGAATTTCAATAAGATAAAAATAAAAGCCTAAATGATGAAGAAGCCTAATACATTAGATCACATGAAAGATTAAAATTTTAACACAATAAAAGACATCATATACAAAGCAGGTTACAGGCAGGGAGAAGATTTTTGTAATACATAATGCAAAAAAAGATTCAGTATATGGGGTATAAAAGACAGCATGCATTTCAACAAGAAAAGCAACCCAACAGAAAATGCACAGTCTGCTAACAAAAATTCACAGAGCACAAAATTCAAATGATCCATAAACATTAAAAATGCTTTATAAGGAAAAATGCTAATATAAGGAAATGGAAATAAAATTAATAAAATAGCATTTCTCATCCTTCAGATTACAAAAAAATGTCTAAATGGACCAGATACTAGGATTCTACAGATGTATCCTATAAAAACCAACAGTAATTTAGGCAAAAAAAATAACAAAACAAAAAAAAAACAAATTATAGCAGTGACTGTTTACTGATTCACCGTTGACTCTCTGCCAGTTATGGTTTTTAATGTTTTATAGATATTTGCACAGTTAATACTCAACACAACATTACAATATGGTCCAATCATTTCCCACATGTAGTAGAGAAGGAAGTATTTTCTCTGAAACAGTATTTTGCTTGAGGCTCTTCAGCTAGTTTTCCAAGAAACAATGACTTAAACAAAAGTAGACAATTTCCAGACTTAACCCTCCTTAAAGGTTCACTCAACTCTTGCCAAACTGAAAAGTCTGCAGGGCAGCAAGCATCCACAGCCCAATTCATACCACTAAACACCGATGCACTCCACAACCTTCAGAAGCTCTGACTACATATCACTGCTCATGTGACCAGGGTAAACAGCAATACCAGAATATGGCTTCCAGAACTTCTTGTTTCTCAGGGTTCTAAGGAACAACATACTTAGTGCCCCTAAGAGCGGATTCCCTGGTGCACCTGCTTCCTGCCAAGGGACTCACTTCTTACTAGTGATTTAGCTGACAAAGCCCAGAAAGGCTGGAAAAGAGAGTATCAGATGATTATAGTGAGAAGTGAAGATTCATAATTGGAGATTTTTTTCAGTACAGTTTGGATATTCATATTGTTCAGGAACTTAAAACAATGACAAACACTCGCTATACTGACAATGTCACATGCTAAAGAGAATGTAGGAAAAAAACTCTCTAGGGAAGTTGTGATTTGTATAACTGACATGGAGAACACTTTGCTAATATCTACAATTTAAAATCACCCTCATCACAGTATATTTCTAGAGAGATTCCAGCACATATATTGAAGATATATAAAGATGTTAACTGTTGATGGCAGAGAAAAATTTTCAATTCATTTCAGGAATGATAATAGATAAAATATGAGAGTAAATTCTTTAGCCAGAGCCAACAAGATATGTATATCATTATACACCAGAGAGGAGATTTATTGAGGAATTGACTCACTTGGTTATGGTGACTGAGAATCCTCACAACAGATGACAACAGATCATCTGCAGACTGGAGATCCTAGGATACATGGTGTAGTACAAGTCTGAAGGTCCTGGAACCAGGGAAGCTGATGGTATATCTCTTCTTTTGAGGTCAAAAGCCTGAGGAACTTGGGAGTGGTTGACTGGTGTAGGACTTGGGATTCCAAATCCCTGGAAGTGGAAATATCTGCTATCCAAGGGAAGAGATAGTTGTGCTCCAGCTCTCTGGGATAGGTGGTGGGAGTGCAGAGGCCATCCAGCCCACTAGAGGGTACCATCCACACTAACGGCAGGTCTTCCCTGCCTAGCTGCCGCAGACCTACTTATGACCTCCTCTCACAACACTCTTACAGACACACCCAAGGCAATGCTTTTCAGGTCTCTGAGTGTTTTATCTAGTTAACTTGGTGTCTAAAATTTACCATCATGGAAAGTATTTATGTGAATTGAAAACAAAGAGCACACAAATACACTAGGTACAAAAATAAGGACTACAGCATACACATCACTCTCATGATCACTGACATAGGCGTTACCTCTGGGAAAGGAAAGACATGGGAAAGAGGGAGAACAGTGGAAATTTTAACTTATTTGAATTATTTTACACTTGAAATATTTTACTTCCTTTATTAAACTTGAAAGATTAGAGCAAAAAAGATGAAAACATCAACAGCATTTGTTGACTTTTGGTAATGAATACACAGAAGCTGATTATTTTCTATGCTTCAATAGTTTTTATAAAAATTGGAAAAATTATGATTATTAAACTGCTATATTACTTGAGTTTGGGAGTTCTGTTAGCTTATTGCATTTTCCCAAACTATGTTTTCTTCCATAGCTTCTCTTTTGGACACATAGAGGACACATTTTATTATAAATACTGAAGCTGTGTCATTAATTTGGCTAGTACTCCATTTTAATATCTATGCGGATGTGTATATTTTCCAAAATACTTGTTAAAAGTACACATATAATATACATATTATATATATATATGCACACATATACATATATACACACATATATATTTACACACACATATATATTTTTTTCTCAAGAGTAAAATTGATATTTGTGTAACTTGCCTAAATTAATTTTAATTGCCTGCTTCTAATAAAAACAGAATCCATTTGGTAACAAAGACTAAGACTACTTTTATTTAATATATGGAGAAAGAGGAGAAGTGGTTCAGTGGCAGAGCATTTGTATAGTAGCCTGAGGTCCTCAGTTTAGCCCAAACAAAAGAGTCAAGTTTAATCTATGGAGGAAAATTAGTTTACTTTTCTTGTAACAAAGTATCATTTTATTGAGGAGTATTGAGAACTGTTTTCTGTTTTCATACAGGAAAGCACATATTCAGAATACGTTTGAAGCTACAATATCAAACATCTACAATGTGGAGATTCTTATGGTATCCCTAGGTATTTATTTTATTGAACAAAGTTTCTGAAGAATTTGACATTTTAGTAGAATGGACAGTCCTTAATACTGGGAAGACAGCTCATTCCCACTAGCTTTGTAACAAACTTTATGTTACATGTACAATCACTTACGGCTGCTCAGGAAAACTCACATTTATTATCTACAAGATCCAGCTTGGAGATTAACCTATTAATAGATCCCAAGGACTGCAGAGATATGGTGAAAATTTAATCTTCCAGAGGAAGGTTCAGACAACTAAACGAATATCACCTCAGATATTGGGAAGTGATTACAGTTCTCATGGCTCAAACTTTCTGAAAAGAAAACATAAAGTGATCATATTTAGTGCCTGTCTGCACTGGTGCAAAGGTTATTTACAAAGGATACTTTAGATACATTTTTAAGTTAATATGAAAAGATAGTGTCAGAATATGAGAACAAATATTCTCCATTTCTGCTGTTGTCAGCTCTAGATGTGTCTTACTCAGTACAGTATGAATTTGTTAAACATTAAAAAAAAAAAAAACCATTGAGAAGAATGATAGTGAAAAGCTGGAATTCAAAGAATAGAAGCTATTGTTTATACTAACTCTTTCTGGGAAGGTTTACAAAAACAAGACAGATAGTTAGCAGCCTGAAATGGCATGGGAAACATAAAGGAAAATTAAGATTAGTCTTTGGTGACACAGAAACTACTTTGAAATGATAAACACGGATTGTTTTGTTCATGAGAACAGTGACACCAGCAGCATTACTTACACAACATAAGGAAGAGGAAGAAGCTGAGGGGGAGATTATGTGGATGGCTTCATCTACTTGGTCAAATTCTCTTTAAACTTAGTAATAATGTATAGACATTTGTTATAATAGTCTTTCTGCATTTTGTCTGGAATACCTAATAATCATTTTTAAAAGAAAGATAATTTTTGAAGTCCTGGATGATTGTGTCCTAATCTTACTTAAGGAGAGATTTAAACAAATTAGAGAAAAGTTAGAAGATAATCACTGAAATAGTAGTGACCCTGGAGACCTTGATGTATGAAGAAAAGGTGAAAGGCCTGGAGAAGTTTAGCCAAATAGAGAAGACTTGGAATTGGAGATGAGTAATATGGCTTAGCAAGGAACATGAGAGAGGGCTGAAATATTTCAAAACAATACTCTGTGAAAAGAGAGATTTGTATTATGTGACCACAAGGGATTCACACACCACACACATACACACACACACACAGCATAGAATCAGTACAAGGAAGAGCTCTCCAGAGAAAGAATGGTGGAAGTTTCTATATTGGTTTTGTGCAAGCTTATCTTGGAGGTCTATCTGGCATTGCTGGCATAGAAAGAATTTCAGTTGAACTTCAACTACTCTGGAGTTCCCTATGCAACTAGTTCTTAATATATAGGCAAACTTAATATATTTTTCTTCTGGTTGGAATCTTCCTTGGTGAGAAACTGTTCAAAGAGTTGGCTAGTCGAGTCATTCTCATAGTAAGGTGACTGTCACCATCATGGTACACAGTGCCTGAGGACATGTTAGAATCTAAGGGAAAATACTGGCTTGACCAAATAAAATCATTCAAAGGATTTGTCAGGTGTTATAGATTCACATAGATAAAAATGGATAAAATTAGACTCAATGTAAGCCAGTGAGTTTTTTGTTTTGTTTTGTTTTTTTGTTTTTTTTTAAGGTTTTTTGAGACAGGGTCTCGCTTTGGGGTTCAGGCTGGCCCTGAGCTCAGCTTCCAACTCACATCACAGCAATCCTCCTGCTTCTGCCTCCCGATGATGACAGGCATGAGCCACCACGCCCGGCACTGTGGTATGTGGTACTGGTTGCTGCTGGGCGTGAGTCTCCACACCCAGTATAGGTATGTGGTTACCTGGGAACGAACCCTGGTCCTTGTGCTTGCAAGACAGGCGCCGGAACCACTGAGCTATATCCCCGGCCCCAGCCAGGGAGTTCTTATTCATCTAATGCTCAGTTGTACAGCTAACTTGAGTCTATTTAAACGGCTCTTAATTAAATATAGGCACTGTGCTAGAGAAGGAAGCTGCACCTAGTCTCCATCACTAAGTGGTGTAAGTGCCTTTGGCAGATTGGCCAACACAGTATTTTATGGCATTCATTAACACTGACCTCTATTTGAATCCAAGTTTTCCAATTACCAGCTGTGTGATATTTAAAAAATTACTTATATGAGCTTTAATTTCCTTACTTGTTAAAGAGACATACTAATTTTACATGTCTCATAGGTTAAATTAAAAAATGTATGTAGATGTCTATAAATTAGCTCAGTGCCTGGCACATAGCAAGTTTAATAAATGAGCTCAAAACTGCAGAGAGACAGAAAGAAGAGAAATCATTTTTGTGTCTTTCTGTATTTTCAATGCCAAATTACAATATTTGTAAAATAAATCAGGGCTGAGTAGTCCAAGGAACGTGAATATGACCTAAGTAATTAAGCACCAAGAGATAGAATAGGAACAGAATGCTTGGTGTTGTATTTGGTCAGGAATGTTAGGTGTGTGGGGGAAGATGATGAAAGAAAAAGAAATGTGTCATATTTGTAAAGAGTTGTTCATCTCTAGCATGGTGTTGTGGGTACAGAAAAAGCCAAGTTTGGAGACAGAGGGTGATGATATTTCAGAGATGATCAAGTTTGTGAACAGGTCCAGTGGTCTGTTGACCTCTGACAGATATGACAGAAAGAAGTGTGTGGAAATGTTTCATATCAAATGAGAGGTCACCAAAGGACCTGTTAGACCCATTAAATATTTTGCATGGTTTGTGTGTCTTCTGTGTAGTTGATTTGGATAGGAAGATTCACCAGCACTTCTTGGCTCAATGACCATGCCTGGGTAGAACTGGACTTTTGTAGGCACTGCTGCCTAGGCAATTTCAACCTTGCTGCACTGGTGTCAGAGGATTCTGACAGTTACCTCATTCTTCAGTCTTCTGACATTCTGGTTTTCAGATTAAAGCCACGAAGGTCTTTTTGCCCAGCCATATAATGCAGCCATTGGTATTGGCAGGTCCATCTCAGCTGTCATTATCTGAGTTTACGGGTTTGCCTCAGTTATTTCTGGCTGTCTAGGAACATAATATAGGACCACTCAGGAAAATGACTTCTTTTTTTAAAACGTGGTTGTGATCCCTGATACAACATGCTCTCATGTAGAGCTATTGGACAGCGGTGAGATTATTTTCTAGAAGAATCATACAGAAAAGAAGCCACCAAAACTTGGATTTCCTTCTGAAAGAGTATGCTTTCTTCTGATGTTTAAAGTTTCATCAAGATTGGTGAAGAATAAATCAGGCTGGACATGGGTACAAAAGTTTGGGGGTAGAAATGAATAAGAGCCTCTTTCTTGTTTTTTTTCCTTCCTCTTTTTATGTTTGTAGTAGTGTACAATGAACTCAAGAGTTCAAATATGTTATGAAATCATTCTACCAATGAGCTCCACACACATCCAGCCCTTTTTAAGTCTTGGGCTGTAGCCTCGCTGTGCTGTCCAGGCTGGCCATGAGCTCACCATTCTCTCGCCTCGGCTTTCTGAGTATGAATCAGATTTGTCAATGACTGTGAATCTTAAGTCATTTCTAAGTAACATGAAATCTTATCTTCCTCCATGAGGTGTGCAAAGAATATCCGTGTAAGATTAGTGGTCCCCAAATTTAAGGATATATCTGAATTACCTGGAGGGCTTGTTAATATAGAATAGTTGACCTTTCTACCAGAATTTCTGACCTGGTAGCTTAAGGATGGCGCCTGAGAATGCAAATTTCTAATGAATTCCTAGATAATAATACTGATCTAAGTAACACACAGTGAGAACTACTGGGTTAGTAAAATGAAAACTATATGACCAAGAAAAAAAATTATACAAAAAAAGCCCCAAATGAACAAAAACAAACAGCAGAAATAACCTGTAACCAGAAAAGTTTCTGGAATAGTTTGGAATTCTTGGGTCCATAAGGCACCCCTGTACTAAGCCATCAATAACTTTCTGTACCATCAGCAGATAGATCGTCTTACTTGGACAAAATGTACTGACCCAGGTACACCACACCAGATCCCCTCACTCACATGTCTCATATTTGGCCAGGAGGTGGCACTGTGGGAAACACAAGAGTTCCAGTTAGGATGCAGTGCAAGATGGCAGTGGTACTGGGCCAGTGGGATTTTATCATTAAATACAAGAACTGGCTAAGATATTTCTGGTAGGCTCTCACCACTTCTTGCCTTTCTTGCTTTCCTCAGAATTGTAGGTTCTTATTTTGTCAAGTCCAGAGGTTTAAAGAATTATCTAATAAAAAGGTTTAATGAGTATTTAGCTATCTTGAATGCTAATCATGTTATGCTGTCCTAATTCTAACCGAACTCCAACATGCTTGTGTGAGTTGATAGTGAGGGATGCACACAACAGAAGCCTGTGAACTTGCAAGAAAGCTTGGTTTCGAGAAAGGACAGTGACCATGTCCACTTTTCTGGAAGTCAAATGCTAAATGATATGACTTCAGCTGCTCACTGGATCTCACTACTCAGAAACAGGTTGCCTGCTTCTTTGCTGGAAACTTAGAAAGCTTTTAGTGAATATGGATGGGGGAGGAGCAGCTTAGAAAAAGCTCCAAACTGTACTGCTGACAGTGGGTCTTCAGTGACTTATTTAGTAAATATTAGGATGTTGGACTCTTCTAGAAGTTAAACAAACCAAAGTTCTCAAGTGAGTAGGAGTTTTAAGTAGAGAAAGCTAAGGATGATGATTAAAGATAACAAATATAAGACTCCATTAGCCTCTTGACTCTCAAGAAAGGATTCATGTATGCCCTAGTAGTACCTGGTCACATGTACATTTCCGTTTCCTGAATAAGGACATCATCCATAGACCCTCTCAATGCCCCTAAATGCATTGTTCTTTACCAGAAGGTAGGAGACACTCGATGTTAAATCCAGTGAAACACAATCATCTTCTTTTTCCAAGAAGTTCATCATGAACACAGGGAGCAGAGCTGGGGTGTTAGCATGGGCAGAACAGAGACATGGGCCAGAGAACAGAAGCCTTCGCCATGCTCAGGAAGTGCGATGCCTATGTATCACAAAGAATCACAGAGCCTGGGCCGGGAAGTTAGCTCAGTGGTTCCGGCGCCTGTCTTGCAAGCGCAAGGACCTGGGTTCGATTCCCCGGTAACCACATAACAATACTGGGTGTGGAGACTCACGCCCA
This sequence comes from Petromus typicus, assembly GCA_004026965.1. Taxonomy (NCBI): domain Eukaryota; kingdom Metazoa; phylum Chordata; class Mammalia; order Rodentia; family Petromuridae; genus Petromus; species Petromus typicus. Next base: position 25,062 of record PVIR01020110.1, read on the forward strand.
GCAGCAACCAGTGCCACATACCACAGTGCCGGGCGTGGTGGCTCACGCCTGTAATCCCAGCACTCGGGAGGCAGAGGCAGGAGGATTGCTGTGATGTGAGTTTGAGGCTGAGCTCAGGGCCAGCCTGAACCACAAAGTGAGACCCTGTCTCAAAAAAAAAAAAAAAAAAAAAAGAATCACAGAGCCTGTGGCAGCTGAAAGTGAGGGAGATGACAATAAGATTGGTCCACAAGAATTCATATGGGATACAGTCGGGGTCGATTTGGGGAACAAAAAACATCTAAGGCCAGCTTTTAAAAACAAGGTCTTTCATTCTTGTGTGGCAGAATTGTACGTTCTCTGACATACAGACTGGGAGTAAAATCAAGCTGAAGTAAGATAACAAAGGAAAGGAAGATTTAATTGCTACATTGATAGAAGGATTATATAATATCATAATTATTGAATATCCTATGTGCCTGGGCTCTGTGAAGTGCATTCATTTATTTAATCCTTCCAATAATACAGACATTTGAAATGCCTATAATTTCTGTCTTACTTGAGCTTCTTATTTAGCTTACTTACTTGATAACACTATGTACAGTAAAAATAAACATAAGCATGAAAAATGAGTTCTATACTATAGAAGTTTATTTCTCATGTATGCATCAACACAAGACAGAGACTCTAATTAGCAGGGAGCAATTCCTGGCTTTTGGTCCAGTATTTTTTAAGTGTTTGTTCTGTGCATCTAGCCAATCTATAAAGGAAGGAACAACTTTTTATAAGTTCTGTCCAGAGACAACACATGATGTTTTACAAACATACCTTTGGTAAGAAAAGAGTCATAACTATCCTTCAGTGTGTCAGGAGAGGGGCAGGGAAATGTCTCTCCCTGAGGCCACCTCCATACTCCACAAAGCAGGGAGCAGCTTTTGTGTTCACTCGGCTTCCATACAGTCTGCCATATTAGCACTAAATATCGGTGCTCACCTTTCTTTGCACACACAGGATTTACATACTTTTCCCAGAGGGGATTAAACATAAGTACCAGCCACTTTCTGCAACCAGCTCAAATATCAATTTCATTGGAAGTCATAAAGCTCAAATCTCTTTGCCGTATATTGTCCTTTTCTTCCTCTGAAGTATCTTCTTTTGGTCTGGCAATCAACCCACTGTAAATGATATGACAGAATGGTAAATAGAGACAAATCTATATAATGAGATGTCTCGTTTAAATAAAGAAAAAAATGGAAGCTCATAGCAGTTCACTATTAAGTATGAAATCTTAGTAAGAGGCCTTGGAAAGCACTTGTATCTTGAGAACTAGGGAAATTACTCAGACGTTGGCTGTACTCTCTCGGGAGGATCTTCCTCATTCACCTTTACTGTCTCCTGCAAGGAGTTCTCTCTGTCTATTATCTGCCATGACTACTTTCAAAGGGGCCTGACATTTTTAAAAAAGACCATTCACAGGTTCAGGTCAGAGGTGTTATTTCTTTACATTTCAGTCAGCTTTTCATGGGAATAAGCAACACCCAAATCACAGTAACTCACAATAATGAAGATTTACTTCTTGTTCACATTAAATGTCAGCTGCATTTGGCAGCACTTTGTTCTTGGTGATTTCTTCATTCTGGAGTCTGGATTGAAAGATCAGACCCTACGTGAAATTAACAAGTCTATGTGATGGCTCTCAGTCATATGTGGGGTGAGATAATATTCATTACTTCTCACATTCCACCGAGTAAAGTCTGGCTTTGATAGCACAGGAAAGTATATTCCCCCCTCAGGTGAGCATTGGCAGTCTTAAGGCAGATGTAACAGTGTATAATCTTTTAACAGGGAGGAGATTATAACACAGTCTCCCTTTGACAAAATCAGGGCCTCAGACACTTAATCGCACTCAGTCTATTCACATTCACTTGCTTTCATGTATGATCACACTCGTTTTTTTCTTCCCCCACATGTAGGTCTCAAGTCCACTTTTTCCCATTCCCATAGGCCTTCCTCTCTCAATTTAATGAAACTCTGTAAAACCACAGGCTTAGTGGAAAGGGAAACGCCCTCAATCTTATCTTTGCTATCGGGATGAGTCACCTTATTTGACTGAGGAGCCTTTTTTGGACTTTTGTCACTTGAGGCCTCCTTTAGCATTACCTGTTGCTGTTTAAGGGCCAGATGGATTCTTTCACACTGGAAATCGCACATCCCTGTACTTGTTGATTCTTTTTTACCTCTTATGTTCTAACCAGTCTTTGCCTGAGTTCATCACTTTCATGCAACATCTTATGAAATGCAACAGCCACACAACTGCAAACACACATTAAGATGCTGCTTTTTTCCCCATGAATCCCTCTCCCCCTTCCACAGACAAATATCAAATGCCATAGACTCAGTTGATACATCATCTCCCTTTTGAGGAATCATAGATTATGGTTTTTTCCTTGAGTGTCACCATCATTTGAGCATTGGATATATTTCCTTGATGCCTACCATCTGCGTATGGGCCAATATTATTTATTTTGGGTGCATTATAGAATGATAGCTTCACATTTCAAGTTACCAATTTTTATTGGCTAGAATGACACTTGGCACTCTGAAAAATAGATTTTTAAAGAATTACACATCACTTCAAAGTATATAGAAATTTCTCAGTCAGTCACTGTCCTATATGTGTATCCTGCTCATCAGAAACTTTTTCCATGCAGTGATACAGGATTTAGATTTAAATTCTTCATTTTTATGGCTCCATTATCCTCTAGGATAGGGGATGACAAACCTCAACCTGGGGACCCAATCTTGCCTGTTGACTGTTTTTTATTGGAGAAGAGCTAGGTTCATTCATCTATGTTTGTGCTTGGTCTCTTTCTTGTTTTACAATTGTAGATATGAGTAGTTGTAATAACGTTACTATGATCTGCAAACCTACACTTTTTATCAGGCTTTTTATACAGTTTTTGCTAACACCTACTCCAGGATTGAACAATCAATATTTTAATATAACTAAAAGAAGGGAAAAGAGAGAGTAGGAAAATGGATGCATTCTTAAATCTCTCAAACAGAAGTGTCATCCAGATATAGGTCAACGTTTCCCTCTCCTGTGACCTAATAGGTTCCGAGTGGAGGGGAAGCTGTGGTCTGTGGCCAGGCAGACATAGTGACACCAACAACTCTAGGTTAGCAAAGGAAAGTAAGAATTTCAGAGGACCAGTGGTTTTCTCTGTCATCTTGTTGATTTTTTTTAAAAGCAGACTTTAAGAAGTTAGTAACTTGTCTCATGTAGGTGTATTATATCAAACTGTTAGTAGGTTGGTATAGAATCAGGAAGTTGTGTATTTTAAGAGTAAAGCAGTACATTTTAAAGATACATTCTGGCTTCCACAACACAGTAAAATCTTTCATCTGTAGCTTAGAATTTGCAAAACATTGACCTAAACAATCTTTAATGTTCCTTCCAACTCAGATTTTTTTGTTCCATGTATTTTGCTTGAGCTGTACTAGTGTCTGAAACTTCAAAGCTGCAGAGTCAGAGAGAAGAGTGAAGTAATTTCCAGTTGTTGAGGAACTGACAGTCTAAAAAGCAAAAGAGACACACTGTTAGTGTCTATCCTGAAGACTTGGGGTAGGGCAACATGGAAACAGTGAACTAAAAACGTGCACAGTAACATGAAACCCATGCTGATTCCTCCCCATCTGACAGCATTCAGCCCGAACTCCTGAACACCTACCAGTGATGGAGAACCTTTAAAAGCTTTCAGTGATACAGAGAGCCCACTGCAGTGTGCGTGCCATACATCGCCATGCTGAGACCTTTGATGGGCTTAATGCTAAATCCTCCCATCAGCTGGGGCTATTTTTGGAATGCCCTTATTGAATCCTTGACTCTTTATTTCCTCTTTGTAGTCTTTGCTGTAGGAAACTCATTTTCTCTTTGGTTAATTTCCCAGTAGCAAAATCAGTCCTGATAACAGAACGAAGCAGGATGCATTATCATCACAGATTTCATGTTAGATCATGGAGCTCCAGTGATAAAAACAGCATGGTACGGAACAAAAACAGCTACTCAGACCAGTGGAGTAGAGTAAAAGGTGTGGAAACAACCACAGACACATGTGGCCACTAAATCTTTGACTAGGGCTAAAAAACATACACTGGAGGAGAGATGACTTCTTTAACAAATAGTGATGGGAAAATTGGATATATATCTATATCTGTATCTATCTATATAGATATAGACATATATATATTAGTCTAGACCCATATGTCTCACCATGTACTAAATTAAAATAAAGCTGAGTTTAAGAGGTAAATATTAGAACAGGAATACCCTGCTGGAAGACAAGACAGGTACAACTCTTTTAAGTACTAGGTGCGGGAAGGACGTTTTTAACAGAGCCCCAATTACAAGAGAATATCTTGAGAATCAACAAATGGGATTTCAATGGCACCTCCACTCACGAATTTAATTCACTCCATGACTCTGGGAAAGATGGCCATGATCATGTTGGTCACCTGATACAGAGCTTACCATCAAAAATAAAATTTTGCCAAACACTTCTGTTTGTAAACCAAATTCTTTACAAACAAAAATGTCCTTGAACTTAGATACCATTATATGTCAAATTTAGAAGTTTCTGTATGGCAAAGGGAATAATCAACAGAGACAACCTAGATAATGAGAAAAGTTTTTTTCTAGCTACACTTTGGACAGATGATTAATATCTAAAGTATATAAAGTGCTAAAAAATGTAGACTCTCCAGAACACAAGATTCACTCAAAATATAGGGAAAAGCCTATGTACATGGGGGGGGGGGGAGGTGGTTGTGGGTGGAAAGGAAAATGGGAAAAAATGAGAATTAAGTCATGTCTTATCATATACTGTCACAAATTCTCAATTCTGAAAGTAACTATCATGTGTGTATATAATGTACCAATAAAGATTTGAATTTAAATAATGGGTAACTTCAAATTAATAAACACTTCTCAGAAGCAGTACCAATGGTCAATAAATACATGAAAAAATGTTCAACATCATGAGTAATGCAAATGCATTAAATACATTTAAATGCAAATGAAAACAACACTGAGATTACATCTTACTCCATGAAGAACAGCTTCACCAAGAAATTGATAATAACAAATGCCAGTGAGGCAGTGGAAGGGAAAAGGATCTCTTCTACACTGTGGATGGGAATGCAAACTAGTACAACTGCTATGGAATTCAGTGTGAAAATTCCTCAAAAACTAAAGCTAGAAATTTCATTCTACCAAGTTCTCTTTCTGTTTATGTATCTTCCCAACATCATAGTACAATGATTGTTGCATACCCATGTTCATAGCAGCACAAGTCATCTTGTTCATCAAAATACGATCATACAGACGAGTGGTCTACTATAAAAAAAGAAAAAAATGGAAATAAGACACATAAGCTTAAAAATCCTATGGTTTCTCATATCACAAATCCAAAGTATAAATAAACCAAAGAGTAAAACAAAAGTAGAAAATAAGGAGATAGTTCTTTGGTAAATGAGAAAATAATAAAGAGAAGTTACCAAAAGGGAGTGAGGGAAGTGGATTTATAAAAAAATTAAGGTGTATTATATATATATTTTTCAATAACCCACAAAGAATATAATCATTTTGTATTGCAAAAATGTACTTTAAAAAACCCCACTGATTAACAAAAAGGCTATTGACATCTGACGCTTTATTCTGGGAAATGTTTGAATGTATTATTTTTTTTTTAAATTGCATTGGTTTTCTTCCATTCATTATGCCATAGACTAAAGTTTGAAAATCTTTTTGTTAAGTTTAGTATATATATGGATATATTCTTCAATATCTCCATTTTTTACCAAAGCTTTTCATTTCACTGAAAAACTTAAAAGATAATGAAAGCATATTCCAGCTTATTGAAATTAGTATCCTATCAAATCAGTGTTGTGTAGGGCTAATGCCTGAGTTTGTGACTGTGTTTCGATCAAATTGTGCTGTGGGATGTGGCTTAGTTTCAA
>PVIR01020111.1:0-31051 GCA_004026965.1 Petromus typicus
TTTCTTTCTTTTTTTTTTTTTTTTTGCGTTGGGGTCTTTCTGTGTAGCTCAGGGCCCCACTGAAGTACATACTCAGAGTAGTGAGGCCTTAAAGCCATTCTATTTCCCAGGTTGGGATCTGACTCTGGGCAACCTTCTTGCCTCAGCCTTCTGAGTGATGGGATTATCGGCATGCAGCACCATGCCTGACTAAATGGGAACAAGAATAAACATCATAATTAAACAGAACAATCACAGCAAAATGCTGAGCTCTATTGGTTCCTGTCCTGAGCTTCTAATCTCTGTTTTACTGTCCCTAAACTGTCACTGAAAGTTCCTCCTTCTAAAATTCTAATATAGAAATTTCACAGTTATTTTAAAGATAGATTTTCCTAGGCAGGGTAGGAGGGTGGTTTCCAGTGCCACATTCACTGAGAAATACATGAAAATCCCACTCACATTCATCGATGCTGCCCAACTATGCAATACATCAAAAACTACTATATGTCATTTCTTCCTGTGAAGACAGAATCTGTGTCAGCTGCTGCCGACGTATAGCAGGTGACGGCACAGTGGGCCAGAGGGAGACATTTAGTGAATCCGTCTGACTCGAGCCTGAAGTGAAGGTTCATCCAGTCTCCCCTCGAGGAAGGGCCTCTTGTCTCTACTGACCCCCATACTTCATATTAAACGTGACACCAGGAGTCCAGAGAGAAACCCACCCTTTGCATACTGATGTGCCACACAGGACAGGACTTCTCGGTGTCCTTCAGGGACAGGCAAAGTGCAGCTATGCAGTGACCTGCTTCACGGGAAAACTTGTCTCAGTGTTAATGCCTCCCTCGAGAATCCATCCTTCATTATAACCTTCATGACTGAAGAACTCACTTTATAAACATCTGTTGCCCAGCAAGCGACTCTCTCTGTGAACCTGGTTGTCCTCCAGCTCCATGACACCAGCTTGCACATTGAAAGGTCATGGCCCCTTTGAAGGGTTCAAACCCTCCCAGGGAGGTGGTGTCCTCCCAACAGCACCAGGTGAGGCTGTTCTTTCCCACAGGGTCACAGACACAGGTGAAGGTGGTGGGGCAGCCATGAGGAGGGCAGCCTGGATCCTACAACAGAAACCCACGGATTCATCTCCAGAAGTCTCACAGGCCCCTGGAGCAGAGCCCAGGAAGAGAGGAGGACACAATGAATGTGCGTTTCTTGGACATTCGCTCCAATGTGCCATTTCTCATAAGGACTTATGAGATCATTTTAAAATCACCAGCACTAGTTGAAAAAGGGAAGCATCTGTGTTCCTAGTTGGAGGAATGTGCAAGGCTCTGCTGTGCCCTGTGGCTGACACTACTTCCAGTGTCTCAGGGAGGCCTGGAAGGGCCACTTGCCCCCTGACACAGAGGTTCCCCTTCTCTGGAAGGAGCAGCTACAGTTCTGCACTGTTGTGCATAAGGAGGAGTTCTCATTAAAGTGACTGAAAAAGAAATATAGGCTGCATGTTTGCGAGCCAGTGAGTCTGAGAATAAGTATGTGTCCGTGGAATCATCACTAGCGTCATGGCCAGCTCAGCAATTTTACTGACACTAGAACACAGTTCTGGCACTTATGATGACAGGAGGAGAGCTCTGTGACTATGAAACAGCTCCGACAGTGGGAGGCAACCTGGCCTTGTGTTACAGGAAGGGCCTAACGGAAGGAAGCCCTCACGAGCAGGGAGCGGGATGATAATTCTGTCATTGTGTGAGTTCCCTCGTTGGACAATGAAGTATTTTTTTTTAATTTTTAAATTTAAATCTTTATTGGTACATTATGAATACACATCATCATCACATTCAACATTGAAAGTTTGTACCAGAATATGACACGACTTGATTCACATTTTCCCCCTCCCCCCACCCTGCCAGCCCCACCCGCTAGATACATAAGCTTTATTTCCTTCTTTCTTTATTACTATCATATTATTTATCCCCTCATTATTTTTTCCTACACCCTTTTTCCTTTTAAATATTCTCTATTTCATAACATCAACTATATATACTAGAAGTCATTTACATCTTCATTTTCTAATACCAGAGAAAAGATACAATATTTACACAATTGTGACCTATTTATTTCACTTATGAGGATGTCCTCAAGGTACATCTATTTGGTATGAATGACTCAAGCTTACCATTTTTAATGGCAGAATAATACTTCATTCTATAAAAGAACCACATTTTCTTTATCCAGTCTCTAGTTGATGGACATTTTGTTTGTTTCCAAGATATAGCAATCACAAACCAAGCTGCTATAAACATAGGTGCACATATTTCACTGTGATATGAATCTTTTAATTCTTTTGTGTATATTCCTAGCAGAGCAATGGCAAGGTCAAATGGAACCTCTAATCCTAGCTTTTTGAGGAATCTCCAGACTAATTTCCACAGAGGCTGTATGAGTTTACACTCCCACCTTTTTCTCCACAGCCTCACCAACATTTGTTGCTGGCTAATTCTGAAATAGCAGCTATTCTTCGTGGAGTGAGATGAAATCTCAGTGTTGTTTTCATCTGCAGCTCTTGAATGACCATTGATGTTGAGCCTTTCTTCATATACTTCTTAGCTGCTCTTACTTCTTCCTCTGAAAAGTATCTGTTCATTTCAGATGCCCATTTTTGAATTGGGTCTTTAAATCTGGGTAGGCTGATTTTTTTAAAGCTCTTTATATGTTCTAGATAGTAGCCCTTTGTCTGAGGAACAGCTGGTAAAGATCTTTCCCATATTGTTGGTTGCCTTTTTGCTCTGTTGGTGGTTTCCTTTGCTGTGCAGAAGTTTTTAATAGAATGAGATTCCATTTGTTGATTTCTTCTGCCAATTCTCATGCTATAGAGGTTTTGTTTAAGAAGTCTTTCCCTAAACCAATGTCTTCAAGAGTTTTACCTAACCTGTTTTGCAGCAGGTTTAGTGTGTCTGTTTTAATATTTAGGACTCTTATCCATTTTAGCTTGGTACACGGTGAGAGACAGGTCTAACTTTGGCAAGTTAAAGCTCGGTTTTTTCAGCACCATTTGTTAAAGAGGCTATCTTCCCTCCATTGAGGATTTTTGGCTCCTTTGTCAAAGATGAGGTGACTCAGTGTATCTGGAGTAGTTTTTGAATCTTCTAATCTACTCCATTGATACTCAGGTCTGCTACTTTGCCAGTACCACACAGTTTTTATCACAGTGGCTTTATAGTATAGTTTCAGGTTCGGGATTGTAATACCCCCCACCATGTCCCTGTTGCTTAGAACTGCTTTTGCTATTCCAGATCTTTTGTGCTTCCGAATAAATGTTTGGATTTTTTCCTCTAGATCTGTGAAATATGCTGTTGGGATTTCAATTAGGATTGCATTGAGTCTGTACAGTAGTTGTGGGAGTATAGCCATTTTGACAATATTGATTCTTCCTACCTAGGAGCAAGATATGTCTTTCCATTTTCTGATATCTTCTTCTATCTCCTTTTTCAGAATGCTATAATTTTCAGCATAGAGGTCTTTTACCTCCTTTGGTAGATTGAGTCCTAGATATTTCATGTAAGTATTCTTAATAGAAGCAATTTCCCAAATATCAGAACCAAAGCTCAGCATGCAAAAGTATTTCTCTGGTGCTTAAACCCACAATTCTTTCGCCATAGTGTTCTGTCATTATCTTTTTTTTTTTTTTTTTTTTTCTTTTGAGACAGGGTCTCCCTTTTGTAGTTCAGTCTGGCCCTGAGCTCAGCCTGGACATCACAGCAATTCTCCTGTCTCTGCCTCGCAAGTACTGGAATTATAGGCATGAGCCATCATGCCTGGCACTATGGTATGTGGTTCTGATTGCTGGTGGGTATGAGTCTCGATGCCTGACATTGTTGTATGTGGTTACCAGGGATCAAACCTGGGCCCTTGCATTTGCAAGGCAGGCACTGGAACCACTGAGCTAAATCCCCAGCCCTGTCATTACCTGTTTTATGAATTAATAAGCACTGAAAACCAACTCAGGGTAACAAATCAACCAGCCCGAGTTGACCTTCAACATTTGGAGGCCTCAAAGCCAGGGTGTCAAACTCCATGTGGCAGTTCTTCACAGAGGGACAAACTGCAGAGGAAGAATTTCTAAAGAAGAGTTTGAGGTGCTGTTTTGCGTTACATTTCTGATAAGAAACACATTTTAAAGCCAACATGTTATAAATGATGTCTGTTTGGGCTACAGCCCAGGACTCATCACTCACTGCTTTCATACAGAGTTAAATTAGATAAAGGCAGGTTCTGAGAAAATGTCCAGAACCCGTATTGCTAAGGGTCATTCATTTTCTTGCTATTAAGATAGATTTTACTCGGGATGGCAAAAGTACAGTCCTACATTTTAGAAAGATGCAGGACCATTTGTCATTTGCTGTGCTTCTGAGTTTTATTTTTGTAATATTTTGGAGATTCAGCCTGGGCTCTGATTACTTCCTGATGTAGCAGTGGTTTCAGGTTTTAGTGCCCGGTGAGAAATCACACTTAAGTTCTGGACCAGAAATTCTTGCTTTTCCCATGCAAAGGAGATGAAAGATATAATGATCCGATAACATTTTCTTCTCCCTATAAAACCAACCAGAAAACTATTTTAGTTCAAGGGGAGCTATTATCACACACCCATATCCCACATCACTTCAGTCCATAGCAACTCAGACACTGAATCAAAATGGACCAGGAGCGCTGGAGAGCATGACACTTCCTGAGGGAAACAGGGAACCTGAGACCAAAGCTGACCGAGAAATTAAGATAAGGACAGGGAGTCGCTGTGAGGCATCGATGTGACTGGATCCCAGGTATCTAATAATGAAGTCTTACACAGAAACTGCAGACAAGAACCGAACTGAAAGTCAAGAGGGGACATGAGAGTATTCAGATGAAAAATACATCAGTTGCCATTTCTAGTGGGTGAGAGGTGTCGGAGAGGGAAATTTGTGAGGGAGAAGATGGAAGGACAGCGCTGGAGAGGGCTTCTGCTCAAGTGGGAAGGGGTGAGAGATGGACAGAGGAGGGAGGAAGGAAAAGAGGAGTGAAGATGTGTGTGTCTGTGCAATAGCTCCCCACAATAGGGTAAGCATCGGCTGACACGTGGACCGCCGAAACTTTTAGACAATAAAAATCATAAAAAGACAGTATTCGAAGGAAAAGAACACACACTTTCAGAACATGAACTTGCCCCAGAGCTACTCCAAGTGACCCCAAGATACATAATGGATGACACTGAGAAGGCAGCAGTGCTGGGAAAGATCCTGCAATGATTTGAGGTCAGACACTCCCAGGTCTGAGGTAGATTGTGCAGCCATGTGTCTAAGACATCGAGTGAACCTCAGGAACATCCTATCCTGGGACCCTCACAGAGACACACTGTCATGAGGTAGCCCCAAATCCGGGAGAAACACATCATTTTAAAAAATTAGAGGTACAAAGAGGATGTCTCAGGAAGAGAAACTAAGTAAAGACATAGCTTTCTCATAAGAAGCAATGCAAAAGAGGAGACAGTTAGCAAAGTCTTTAAGCCAGAAGCAAAATGCCCTGAACCTAAAATTCTAACACGGCCAAAGCACATGGAATGGGAGTGAGAGACAGAGAAGAAGAAAAAGACACAGAAACAGTCTTTGAGAAGTAATTCATCTTTCTCAAATAAACACCACTCAGTGTGCTGCAAGCATTTGGTTTAATTTCTAGAAATCTTAGTAAGTGAGAAATACCATTTTTGGCCTCTTTCTTCTCTCTGCCTTTGAACAGGAGATGTTCAAACATTTCTACTTCACCAGTGGGGTAGAACTAGATTCTTTTCTTTTTTTTTTTTTTTCAGGTTTTTTTTGAGACAGGGTCTCGCTTTGTGGTTCAGGCTGGCCCTGAGCTCAGCCTCCAACTCACATCACAGCAATCCTCCTCCCTCTGCCTCCCGAGTGCTGAGATTACAGGTGTGAGCCACCACGCCCGGCCATGTGGTATGTGGTACTGATTGCTGCTGGGCGTGAGTCTCCACACCTAGTCTGGTATGTGGTTACTGAGGATCGAACCTGGGTCCCTGCGCTTACAAGACAGGTGCTGGAACCACTGAGCTAAATCCCCAGCCCCATAGAATTAGATTCTTAAACCATATTATCATCTTCTTATAGTGACGGTTGAGAACATAATTATAGTCCTACCATAAAATGTGCATTTGAAATAGCAAAATACTCGATAAAACTAATGATTCAGAGGAAAAATGCTTAGTTTGTCGCTTGTGCCATGAATCCTATGGACATAGAAGGACAGCTGGTGTCACCTTGGAGAATAAGGAGAGATTCCTGGGACAGGGGCCGGGTTGGACGGTGGCTTTGTTCTTTTTGTTGACTTCTGCTGTGGGTCTATATGCGCATATCGGTCTGGTTCCTACTGTTTGGCACCATAGATTCCTTAGCATTAGTGGTTTCTTCTCCTTTTACCACTCACGTCATTGACAGAATTCACAGAATTGCACTTTCTTAGGGAAAGGATGGATGGTCTTTGAGAAAAAGACAGCTATTCTACAAATGGGAGATGAGACACTCTTGCTTCTCCAAGGCCACATAACTTATTCATCAAGGGATAACCAAATCATTATCTTTCTGTGTTCATTTTCCAGCTGTGCTGGGAATGGAACCATGTCCTCACCCACGTGCCGCAACAGCATCTTCAGTACTGTTTTGTGCATACACTATGATTCCATTATGTGGAAACACATACAGATGATGTTAGAGTCTGACCAAACAGCACCACACAATCTTCCCAACTTCAGATGGTCTAACGTCCTCCTGCGGCTTTTAGCTCCTGTGCGTGGAGAGCTGCAGGCTTCACAGTGGCACCGTGTGTGACCCACGCTAGTGTCCTTTCTTGCTCTGTCCCTGCTGCACTGCGGCTGTGACTTCGATGCCCTCAAATTCCAGGCCAGGTGGTGGCTCAGCCCACAGGAGACCCCCACACAGATGGCTGCTTTGTGAGGAGAATATGGGGCAGAGGTTTCGCACCTGCACTCAGGAACCTGCAGTCCTGTCCACTCGGCAACCTGCGGTCCTGTCCACTCGGCATCTGAGGGATCCTTGTCTGTCCTTGCAGCGGTCTGAGCCCAGCAGAGGCGAGCACAGCCTGATTCTGCACATGGAGTGGGCTCCTGGTCGTTAACTAATCGAGACCAGAAGTCTCTGCTTTTTTCCCATTTATTCAGTGATTCTCAGGGAGACAACAGGGAGAAATGTGATTTATTCACTCTGCTCTGTGAAAACCTCCCAGCAGCAGAGCAACTGCCTTCTTGCGAAACACAAATCCGTATTACAGAGACAAGTGCGATTTCTGAGGAAATTTCTAAGACAGTAGAGTTGTTAGGACCCAAGGGCACTCTGGGTCAGAAACCGAAGGGCTCTCAGGTAGTTGGCTACCTAGAGTCATCTGTGGATTCACTTGCCCCATGAAAGGAAGTTGGCTCCTCTCGCAGATCCAGTGGTGACCCCTGGGCCGGTGAGTGTGCTTCTCTAACTCTGTAGGCTGAGCTGTGACTCTGAGTCTGGTGCAGCCCATCCAGCCCCACAGAGCATGCCAGGGTTCACGGACCCCAGCCGAGCGCAGCACTGGGCTGTGAGTGTGACAGAAGAGGCGGGAGGCCAGAGCTTCAGACAGGTGTGGAGCCTGACTCGCCCACTCCCTCACCGACCCAGGGCTCACAGGCACTGGGGCAGATGCAGAACCGAAGGCTGGGTCAGCCTCGCTGGGCCAGACAGCGGCGGCACAGCCTGCTCTGTCACTGGTGGGCCCAGACATCCTGATGCTCTTCCTGTGAGCCTGTAGATCAAGCGATCTGATATCTGCACAGTGCCTGGCGAGGTGAGCAGTGTGTGTCCTGTGCCATGTGTCATCACTGTTCCTACAGAGCCAGCTCCAAAAATGTGCCTAATTAGGAACAGCAAATGGGAAAATGTTTGATTTACCATGTAGACAATGTGTTAATTAGGAAGATACAGTGAGGACTGTATGCGGGTGGGGATTCTCATCTGGGTGCAGACAGATGATAAGAACCATAATATGGGGACAAGATAATGAAATGTGAATGCTCTGAAAGATGATTCGTACATTGACCGGATCCTCAAAACAGCCGCACAGTTACATGGCCATGTGTGTATACATGGTATATGTATATAATGCACAACATTGACAACACATAAATTGCAATATAATAAAGTGGTGCTTTGGTACTGAATCAAACTGCCCCATAAGGTCGGCACTGAACCTGGCCATTGAACTTGATTTGGTTCTTATCCGATTCAGTTCGAGACCATCACTGGGGCAAGAATGATGTTCCTGATATGGGATCCTGCCATGTTAATAACATAATATAAAGCAGAAGCACCCTGGATGAGAAGAGTAAAGCAGATTTATAATATATGTATAAAATATATAGCATATTAGATATACTGTACATACTATATGTGTAACATGTGCCTCATGTATTTATATAACACGTGCATATTATGAATATATAACAGTATATATAATGCATAACATATGTGTGTATGTGACATCTACTTTCTATATGTACTATTTTTACTTTCATGGTATTGGAAGTTGATTGAACCCACGCATGACCTTCTCACTGAGCTACGCTGACGGTCATTTTTATTTTTTGCTCTTGAGACAGGGCCTCACTAAATTGCTAAGTAACCTAGGCTGAATTCCAACTTAGAATTCTCCTGCCTCAGCCTCCCAGAGTGATGGGATTACAGCTGTGCACTAGCACACTCATCTTGGCACTACACTTCTGTGATGAGACTGAGCTGCTGAGTTCTGGGCCCCTTAACCAAAGTGGATAGCTGGTTACAGAGACAAATGGACCCTCAGCCAAACTCTTAGCATCCCGGACTTGAGACCCCACCATGTCCTCCAAGCATGAGGTGCAGAGTTGGATGAGCCCTCTTCATGCTCCGTGTCCCTGAGTCCAAATCAGAGGTCGGAATCTGTTCAACCAACACAGAGCACAGTGCAAACCTGTGACACGGGATGCGGCACGTGCTGCGGGAGTGCAGAGTCCCTGGAATGCTGAATTTGTGGTTTTCATTTTGTCATGCTGTGATTTCCCAAGGACATGAGAAGCTCTAATTTGATTCTTTTAACCACAAACAATTCTGCAGAAATAACACATTTAATGGTGAGAGACGATATTCTACTTCAGTTCTGATGTTTGTTCCAATCAGCATTTTGGATTTTTAGTATTTTGCTTTCTGCGTAGGTGGTTTAGCTGAAACAGACTCTGGGACTCTGAAGATCACCTTTCTTACTAGTGCAGATTTATCCCTGCCAGGAAAGCCCTTCATGTCTCCTGGAGAAAACTGTCACCAACCAGCCCACCCGGTCACTCCTGTGACTCTCAGGCTCACTGTGCACATACTAGTCATCTTTCTGCCCCTGACATGAAATGTTTGACACCCACAGTCTGTAGAGAGAGAGGATTATTCTGTCTCACAGTTTCAGAGGGATCCGTCTATGGTCAGCCACGTCAGATATAAACAGTGTGGCGGGAGAGCCTGGCGGAGGAACTTGCTCTCACTACTACAGCCAGGAAGCAGAGAGAGAAGAAGGGAGGAGCGGACGCCAGGTGGGCAGCCCTGCTGGTCGCATCCCATGGCCTCTTCCAGCCATGAGCTCACCAACAGAGGGGTTCACTGTAGATGTTAGAGCCCTGGGAATTCAGCTCAGTGGTTCTGGCACCTGTCTTGCAAGCGCAAAGGCCCACGTTTGATCCTCGGTAACCACACACAATACTGGACGTGGAGACTCACGCCCAGCAGCAATCAGTACCACATACCACAATGCCGGACGTGGTGGCTCACACCTGTAATCCCAGCACTCGGGAGGCAGAGGCAGGAGGATTGCTGTGATGTGAGTTGGAGACTGAGCTCAGGGCCAGCCTGAACCACAAAGCGAGACCCTGTCTCAAAAAACAAACAAAACAAAACAAAACGAACAAAAAAACCCCAGAAGTTAGAGCCCTGGTAATCTAATCCCCCTCCAAAAGCTCAACCTGTGACCACCAGGGACTTTGGGGGACATTTTACATCTAAACTACAATAATGATCTAGGGAGCAGGGCTCAGTCTGAGCTTTCTCAAATGTATCTTTCTCAATATTCCCCAAACAGCTATTTAAATTCAACAGAATCCTAATCAAAGTTCAATATCATTCCTCACAGAACTAGAGAAAATAATTTTAGAATTCATGTGGAACAAGAACACATATAAACACAGCAAAAATAACCCTGAGTAACAAGAGAAAAGTAAAACCATCACAATCCTAGATTTGAAGTTATATCACAAGCTACTGTGATTTTTTTTTTTTTTTGAGACAGGGTCTCGCTTTGTGGTTCAGGCTGGCCCTGAGCTCAGCCTCCAACTCACATCACAGCAATCCTCCTGCCTCTGCCTCCCGAGTGCTGGGATTACAGGCGTGAGCCACCACGCCTGGCACTGTGGTATGTGGTACTGATTGCTGCTGGGGTGAGTCTCCATGTCCAGTATTGTATGTGGTTACTAAGGATCGAACCCGGGCCTTTGCGCTTGCAAGACAGGAGCTGGAACCACTGAGCTAAATCCCCAGCCTGCCATTGTGATTTTTAAAAAGTCAGCAAAGTACAGGAGTAAAGACAGAAATATGGATCATTGGAAAGAACAGAGGAGGGAGACACAACCCCTACACATGGTCAAAAATTCAGTCTTCAATGAGACACTGATCTCTTCCTGCTAGAAGTAATAATAAAAATTATCTCATGAAGCTTAAATTTATTTTTCAGAAGGCTTTATATGCTACCTGGATACAGTATCAATTTACACTTATAGACGCATATGGCTATATTGTTCACACTAGGGAAAGTGTGTCAGCGGGGACCTTTGTTAATTGAGTTCTCCAGAGAAACAGAACCATTAGCATACAGAGAGGTAGATAGACAGATAGACAGACAGACAGACAGACAGACAGAGTTTTATCATAAGAAACTGAACCCCATGACTGCCTTCCTGCATGCTGGGCCCTGGAGAGCTACTGGTTTACTTCCTTTCCAAACTGGAAAGTATGAGATCCTAGAGCTCAGGGTTCCAGGGCAGGCGAGGGTGATGTCCGGGATCGAACAGGGAGGAGGCTCTGCCCTCCTTCCTCTCGGACTCTATCTCAGGCTCTATGCAGGGGTGACATCTCTCATGCCAGGGAGGTGGCTGGGTCTTCTCCATTATCAGCTGAGCCATGTCTGTCCCTCCCAGAAACACCCTCACCAGTGAGGCTTCACCAGCTCTCTGGCATCCCTTGTCCAGTGAAAGGGCATGAAATTCACCATGGCAGACCCTGGCAGTCCACCTGGTATTCCATGTTTCCCTATGAAGCCTGGTGGCCACAGGGTCCAAGGTGATGTCACGCACTCCAACTCCATGAGGAATCTGTTAGAACCTGCATGCTCCTTTGCTGCTTCATTTTCCCCTTCCGGTCCTGCAAACATCGTATAGATTGCCATGAGCCGTGAAGATGGAGTGGATGCCACCTGTGGGCCTTTGCTGTGGGCACTGAGGCATGGCACACAGGAGGATACAGCTAGCACCTAAGGGCATTCCACTTCCTCAGACTGGTATCAGAGTGGTATAGCCTTGCATGGTGCTACTACAAGAGGTGACCAGGCATGTGGTGGACTTCTGCACATATTCTGGGCCCTGTGCCACCATCACCCATGGTACCCCAGGACCTGCCATCCACAGCAGAATTCACCCTCTTATGTAGAGGATTTGTATGCCATGGCTGTGACTTCCTGTGGAAACGCATAGTGCCAGGTGTGCCCAGGACCCTGGCAGGATGCTGGTCTCCAGCTGTGCCACCCACTCAGGTTGGCCAGGAGCTGGTGCATGTTCACCAGGGTCCCTGCAGGGATCCTGTGAGTGGTAAGTTGAGGAAATAAGCTGCCTAATCATTCATCACTACTTAAGTTAAGTCTTGGTTTGTATAGGCCTTACACTTCACTGGTACAGATGAAGACAAAGCTCCATATAAAAGACTCAAGGGATCAAAAGAAAAGCATTCAGTGGAGAAGCTGTCCTAGAGCCGGGGGGACCACTACAGTCTGCAAAAGGCTGGGCTGAGGGCAGCAGTAGAGGTTCCAAGACACCTCAGCTTTGGCTCAAGATAGAACTATCCCAGGACATAGTCAAGCACAATGTTACACACCTGTAATCCAGAGCTCTGGGAGGCTAATGCAGGAGGGTCACAAGTTGGGAGCTAGCCTAGGGAATTTAGAGGCTTAAAAGGGTTGGAGATATAGCTCAGTGCAAAGGGGCTTTAGGATCAGCCCATGTATGGAAGGAAGATAGGAAAAAGGAAGTAAGGAAAAGAAGGAGGGAGGGAGGGAGGAAAGAAAGAGAAGGAAACAGAAGGACGACTTGGGAAGAAAAATCTAACGTGATCAGAGAGCGTGAGCAGCCTCCTGTGGCTGTTTCTCAGGTGCTTGGCATGGAGACTCAACGAAGGTTTTGCTGGCAGGTGTCTGAGAGGTCGTGGAGTGTCTCCCACTAAATCAGGAATCAGCTGTTTTCAGGGTAAACAGCCGTAGGAGTCAGTTCTGCTTTGTGGGCAAAACAAAGCAACATGAAGAGGATGTTTTGGTCTACAGCTTTAGAGGTTCAGTCCATGGCCTCTGACGCTGGGTGGGAGCATCATGGTGGAGGAGCCCGGGGAGCAGCGCCGCTCATCCCTGACACCGGAAAGCAGGGCGGGGGCTGGACAGGAGGGGCGGGGCTGAGATGCACCTCTGAAGGCCCTGCTGGGACAGAGAGAGAGAGAGAGAGAGAGAGATGCGTGAGGAGACCTCGGCTTCTACAGGTGTCTGGCGTTCAGCCACGTCATGGCCGCATCTTATAGCTGTAGATGGCAATGGGTCGGGGCTGGCCGCAGACCAGGAGCCTGGTCCTGAGCCCCGTGTGTGACCGTGATCAGAGGCCAACGCACGTGGGCACGCGCTTCGCACACGAGATGCAGCATTAACCTACCTGTCCTCTGAGAGCTGACTTGAAAACACACGGGTCAGTTACCAAAGCCTGCAGACAGTTTCACAAAACAAGCTGTGGAAACGCCTTTAACGCTCAGGCAGTGCATTGGGCGTGGCATATAGTAACCGCTTGAAATCCTGCCCACCTGCCTGTTGTTGGAGATGCATCTGGAAAAGAAAAACATACAAAAGAACAACAGTGTCAAAGAGGTGAAGACAGCAAAGACGCTTCTTCCTTGTTGCTCAAGTTTCCCTGAACAGCTTCCTCTGAGAAATGCCTCCTGCCTTGTAAGCTGCAAGAGCGGCTGAGAAGGAGCTAGGCAGCAGCAGTAACAGAAACGGAAGGCGGTGGCAGGTATTTCAGTTGAGAGTAACTCGAGATTTTTTCTCTCAAGTTTCTTGGTAGCTTTTGCTTTCCCGTTTCTGTAGGTGGAAGTTGAAATATCTCAGGAAATATCTTGCTAAGCGTTGAACGTGTAGCCTCCACACTAGACTTCTTGCTGATCTTTCTCTTTCTGGACAGACCACGTTTGAATAGCGTCTGAGCATGTGAGCACCCCAACCATTTTGTTCCCTGTGTGTATTTCAGACCCAATCAGTGGAAGCCTTTTCAAAGCTTGCTATGTTCGCACTTTTAATTTAACATTAGTGGGACATCTGCAGTCTAATAGTGGCACTTCTCTCTGTGCGGAAAACCCAATTAGGACTTGTTCTGCGTCTGATTATCAGTCAGAAACATGCGTGCAGAAATGTTCATTACAGAGCTGCAGAGAGCTGTGATAAAACAGCAGACGGCTGAATTACAGAGCTCCTGCCTGTCCCCCAACGCCGTCTTCTATTTGCTTGATAAAGACAAGCGACCAAAACTCCTCTAAGTGTGGAGTGAGCACCGATGTACGCTCCATTAACAGGGGCATTTTTCCGAGTCTCCTTGGGGGTCTAGGGAGTATTTCATTGCATGATATCGCTGGCACATAATGACCTGCAGCCTCCAGCGTCGCTGCGGTAGGCTGTCGGGCTTTGCCACTTTCTCCAATGTGTGTTTTGAGCTCAGTCTGGACCTCAGCGACTGTCTCTGTCTCCTCGGCTCCTGGGGATGTCTGGGGTTCTCCACATGGTACATTCTGTGCAGTGTAGCATTTTTTCCACTCTCTGCTATTGATTCATGCTGCTCACTATGAAATTTCCTTGTAGATTAGTCTGTTATTAGTCATGAGCTATAGGCTTGATTTAGTTATTAGCAGAGTCCCAGAGAGACATTCAGAAGAACTTTGAGAGTCCCCATGAGAGTCAGGTTTGATGCTTTTTGTTAGAGATCAGGGGCAGAAAGATGTAGGGCTTGAGGGGGTCTGGCGCTGCCAGGACTGGCACATTCTGGTACCAGGACACCTGACCTCAGGCAGCAGGAGATACAAGGTGGATGTTCCTTCCACAGAACTGCCATTTCATCTACAGGTGTCAGTTTCCCCAGAACTTCGGGAGGGTGCAGTGGGAATTTCCTGGTGATGGCAGAAAACAAGGACAGGACACAGAGGTTTTTGGGATGCTTGGAGCCCTTTTCTGCGAATCATCCTTTTCATCTTCTTTGGAATGGAGTGACTTGTTGATCGTGAACGGAGTTTGGCTGGCTAGGTGAGCTAATGGCAGAAGCACCACTTTTCGGTCTCCTGTGTGTTGGGTGCCACGCAGGGCTCATCGTTTTGCTCTCCTGGACAGTCGCTGGCGGCTCTCACGTGGTCACGAGCACCAGCCTTGAGGGCCACCGCTGTCATTGTGGCGTCTGCTAACAAGATCAAAGTCTCCCGAGCAGTTTATTTGAAAAGCATTTGGGTAATTTACGTCTTAATGGCTTCAGTATGTTTGCTATTTCGAACATGAAATACATTCCGTTTTAAAGGAAAGGGCCAAACATGCTTGCATATTGGCAATTCCGCTAAACACTGACCATTTCCTGCATAAACCCAGAAACCAAATTAAAGAACAGAACCTTCCAGACAGCACAACAGCCTGTCTAAAACGATTAACTTATTTGGGGGAAGAACAGAGCAGGAAGACAGAATTTTATTTTCTGAATAAATAAATCAGTCTCTACCTACTCGTATACTATTTCCCAGGTGGTAAGTGGAAATAGCAGAGAGACCTGCAAAGTTTCCTCAGTCTCCCGTGTGCAACATGGGGGCTTCGGGTGGTGATGGATCATGGGGCGTTGGGCTCATCCGTGGGCTCACCCAGGGTGAGTTCACAGCTGCAGGCTCAGGAAGGGGACCCCAGGCGGAGGAGTCACTGAGCGGTGGCCTGGAAGGCCATGTTCCAGCCCCGGCTCCTCACGCTGAGAGGAGCAGCTCTCCTAGACCCCAGCCCTCCCAGCATGCTAACTCTACCGGGTCACTGTGGGCCAGACGCACTGAACTTTTAATCTGTGGCCCAAGCTAAGCCTCTCCCATCGAGCTGTGGCTATTTAGTCCCTGAAATGGGAAAGTGGCCGGGACAGCGATCAGTAAATACATCTCTCCTCCTTTAATTCTGAGTGTTGGGTATTTTGTCTCAGCAACTAAAAAAAGTAACTAAGACAGGGGCTAAGTGGGGTGTAGGAGGTAAACTTCCTCGTACCCTTGTCTTGGCCTGGTGATAGTGTGTCCCTGCTCCACTGTGCTACGCACACTTGGGACCCTGAAGGGAAGGCAATGAGCACAGGGAGGAATTTCTACGGGGCAGATGGGAACTCCTGGGGCTGAACATGAAGGACCAGGCAGCTGCTGCAGAGGAAGCTGAGAACGGGATGCCGCCTCCTTAGATCATGCCCCTGCACTGGGGTGCGGTCTAGAGACCTCGGTGTGGATGCGTGGACCTGGCCTCGGCTGCTCCAGGTCAGCCGGGTATTAGAGAGAAGTTTCCTGAACTGGGAGGAAAGGAAGGAGCAGGTTGCATAAACTGTTTTCATTTTCAGTATATTAATTCAGTTTAATGTAACTCTTCTCTCTCTCTCTCTCTCTCTCTCTCTCCCATGTTGTGTTTTGCTTGAAATGTAGTCTAGGCAGACCTTGAACTTGCAATCCTCCTGCTTCATCCTCCTAAGTGCTGGGACTACTTGGTCACCACCATGTTTAACTGCAGTGTTGTCATTTTTGATGATCAATGTTGTATTTTAAATATCTCAGTTTTTCAACACATACACTAAAAACGTGGGTGCCTCCTGGGCTAGAGAGGTGGTTCTCAGTTGGGGTAATGAGGGAAACTTGGTAATATCTGGAGATATTGTTTTCCTCAAATGTGGAAGAAAAAGGCTACTGGTCCCTGGTGGATAGAGGCCAAGTTTACTGTTAAATATTGTGTGGAACTTGGGAATCATTTCTCCTGAATTCCAATAACCCCATAGTCTACAAACTCTTTTTTGTATTCCAAATGAAGAGACAATATTTGCTCAAGTTACTTGGTTCTGGGTGAACAACAGTGATTAGTGAGGAGTCCCTAGAAATAAATAAAGTTTCAAAGATCTGAAGAATATCCTCTCCTCATGTAAGTATTTTCCTCAGAAACCTTATGATAGAGTATAGGCCTTGGGAAGAATTTTTCAAAGTTATAAAGTCACTCAAAAAGATCCCACAACTAAAGGCATGTGGTTATTAACAGACCTTATTAGCTGTTAAAGAGTCTCCTGCATCGTCAAACAAGTCGAACTGAGTTTATAAATTCCTTATTATTTATGCTCACAGAGGTCACACTTTCTCTCTCATCTCAGAATACCTGCCACAAAAGCACTGCTTTGGCACTAGAGCTTCAGAGCAAGGACTTCTCTGTGGCCATGGGTGCCCAGGCCAGCGATGTGTGGTGCTCCTCAGTCCGTCTCCTGCTGCTCTGCTGCTTGGGCTGTGACCTCGGAGCCACGTCAGGTGTCCGTCATGCATCCTGACTGTGCCTTTCTGGGGCATCCGTCAGATAAACCCGAGACTGACAATGTCTGCTTTCTCTCTTGTCCCCCACGCAGGACAGAGCAGCCTCCCCCATCCGACCTCCTCCTTCTCGGGTGCTGTTTCTGGGTCACGACTCTCCCAGCAGAGGAGCAG
This sequence comes from Petromus typicus, assembly GCA_004026965.1. Classification (NCBI taxonomy): domain Eukaryota; kingdom Metazoa; phylum Chordata; class Mammalia; order Rodentia; family Petromuridae; genus Petromus; species Petromus typicus. Next base: position 17,094 of record PVIR01020111.1, read on the forward strand.
TGTGTGTTTGCGCCCACCTGAGCTCAGGTGCGAGAAGTCCAGGAGGAAGAGCAGACCCTGGTCCTCCCGCAGAGGGCTGAGTGATAGTCACAGTCTCGTCGTGAATCAGGTCTTTGGTCTTTGATCATTTCAGAACCTCTAGTGAGCTGCTGAGCAAGACTCACACACACACACACGCATACACATGTGCACACACACATACACACACATGTGCACACACACATACACACATGTGCACACACACATACACACATGTGCACACACACATACACACACACACACACACACACACCCAAGCCAGTATGTCACAGAAGAGCAAAATCCACATTGCTGTATTGGATTAATGTCTAAGGTAGCCTTTGCTTCTCTAATTCATTTTTATCATGTATATTTAAGGAGCACAACACGCTGGGTTGCTATGTGTGTTTATACCCACACGGGTCCTGTATCAGAGTGAAATGCTTTACAGTCGTGCCTCAGCATCTGTAGGAAAACGATCCCCAGACCTATCATGCCAAACAGGAGGATACTATGTTCTCCCTGTCAATCACCTGGTATTTGGGTGTAATTTATGTCCCTCCCCTAGTGCACTTTAAATCGTCTCATTTCTTTAATCTTATACAAAATAAATGCTGTGTAAATAAGTGCTTTACCTTATCATTTGAGTTGTAGTGTGTGGAATGTATGAATGAATGTATGTAATGACAAAAATGTATAGAACACTTGGGAGAGTCTACAGATATTTTCAAATATTTTTGACCCACAGCTGATAAGAACTACAGATGTGTATGCCAGGGAGATAGACAGCCTACTATGTAGTCAAGCATGTGAACACGTTTATGTTCTACTAATTGATTAAATTCATGCATTAATTTCTATTAGTTTTTTGGTGGTGTCTTTGGAGTTTTCTATATATAGGACTGAGATATCTGTACATGGGATATAGATATAGGTGTAGATGGTGTAAGTAGAGATAGATGATAGATAGATAGATAGATAGATAGATAGATAGATAGATGAATATGCAAATTGATCTTTAAACAAGGAAATGGTTCCAGTCAAGCTATAGAGCACCTATGAGGAATTTAGTTGCTTCATATTTGGAGTGAGGCTAATAAAATGTAGACTATGTCATATGTTATATGTACCTTTACTGCTGCATAATTCATTTCTAAACTTATTTGGTTTCGGCCTCCTGTTCTTGTTTAAACCCCCTGCACAGGAGTCTTAGTACACGAAGTTGTAGTTCTCATGCTTTTATAATTAAAGCATCCATAATTAAGATTCCCACCTCGGGCGGCCTGGCAGCACCCTGCAGGTCTTCCACACAGTTCTGTCAGTACTGCTCCCTCTCATTGTTAAAGACTTCCAGCATCTCTCCAGTGCCTGAGGAGTTATTCTGAAATACACTCTCAATGTTTATTCAGATTTTACTTTATATTGATTTTACTGTAATTATATTTTTCAGTACAGTAATGATTTCCTGACCTTCAATGTTCCTACTGGTGTCTAGCATTTCAATTAATTTTTTCACAATAAAATTAGAGGTTATAAAGTCAGTGTTTGTTTATACATATCAACACTCGGCCGGTATTTGTTTTACTTTGGTTTATTGTTGTCTCACTTACTTCTGACTTTACAGTTTCTCCCCATAAATTTTTATTTTTCTTGATATATGACCTTTAGATGTTGCCATGTCAAGAGATTATGTAGATTCTTTTGGACATATAAATCTCATTAGCAAATCTGTTTATTTTGGCATTATGTGTTATGTACATTTGATGACAAGTACATATCCTTTATCAAAGAAGTGTGTATGTGTGTGTGTGTGTGTGTGTGTGAGCCCACGGAGAACTGCCTGTGTGTATCTTTCCTCTAATGTGTTCTTGATATCCACTCTCAGAAAGAATGAAACATTATTTGAACAGACACTTATGGAAGGGCGCTATGAGCTGGAATGTCTCTGTTCTGAAAATTCCCACAAACACAGCCAATGTCTCGGGCACTGCCCAGAACTGCAGGAAGTGCCCAGGAAAGGAGCTGGGCAGTGGACTCTGGGGGGCAGGAGAGACACCTCTGACTCAGAGAGCCTTTCGGGGGGATGGTGCTGGACTGGGCCATGTGGAACAAGGAAGAATCTATTCAGACAGAGGAAGGAAAATGAGGCGGAATGGATATATGTGAGGGGCCGGAGGACACGGGGATGGGACAGGCAGATTCCTGTCAATATGGTGGCTCTGAGCTGCTACCACTGTTGCCAGTGGTGTTCTCTGAATTAATGGCCGGGTCGGAGCAGCTCTCCAAGTCCTGTGTTCTGTTGCAGAGCTCAGCTCAGTCTTGGGTCTCTGGCTTCTCTGCAGCTCTGGTTGGTGTGGGTGGACTGGAAGCAGAGAAATATCAGCAGATCTAGTCGCAGTGGTGGAGGAATATAATTTCAGCACCCTAGGAGGCTGAGGCAGGAGGGTGGCAAGTTTGAACCCAGCCTGGGTAACTTAGCAAAGCAATGCAATAAGCTACTGGAAGGAAACTTTACTTTAATCTCACTGGCCACAAGGTGCCCAAATATTTGGCCAAATGTTATTCTGGGTGTTTCTGTGAGAGCTTCGGATGATCTTGAGTCAGCCCATTAACACTTCTTAGCGTGAGGTGGACGTGATGAATAATCCACTGTCACTCCTGCCAGTGAATGGCAATTTCCAGTTGCCCAAAGGCCGCCCAATCCTGAACTCCCCCAGAGGAGAGAAGATGGGCCTAGTCAGAGAGACTGCTATTGGTCTGAAATGGCAACTTCCTCCCGTCTTTGGACCTAACATGAGAAAAAACTATTGTGATTGAGATTTAAAGTGCCCCTTAAATCACATGCATGTGGAAGGAGACGGGTCTCGTGGTGCTGTGCCCACTGCGGGTCCATCATGGTGAGCTCAGTGCAGGCTGTGTTTGGGGAGGCGGAGCCTGGATGGAGGCGGGAACTAGATGGGCAGGGCTTGTATGGAGGCGGGGCCACACTGAGTGAGACCTGGAAGACGTGTTCCTGTCCCATCTCCTCCTTCTGTCTGCTTTCTGCCCACCATGGGTGAGCCGCTCTCGTCTGCTGGGCACCTCTATCCTGCCATGTCTTCTTGAAGACAGCTGGCCAGGGACTGTAAGCACACCCCAAACACACCTCCCTTCCTGTGAGATGTCGAGTATTTTGTACCAAGGAGAGCAAAGCAACTGACACACCAGCCCTTTAGGGTATGCACTCCTGGTGGCCGAGTCTGAGGTCTGAGCAGCACTGGTTGTATTAGCCGCTAATGATTCTGCGTCACCCAGTTTCCTGAGAGGTGTGGCGGGTGCTAGTCAGCACCTCTCCTCCCGTAGTGCTTGGTGCTCCCTCCACGGCTGGTTCATCTGATGAAACTAACAGTACTGACAACTTTATAATATGCCCGGTGCTTCTCAGCGCTTAGGATTTACCACAGCGGACCCTCTTTGCCTCACTCTGGCCTGACACTTGCTTTGTTTCACCTGAAAAGCGTTCTCCTTCTCCAGAATCCTGGATTATTTCTCCTGAGCTGCTTTATGTGTTGATGTCTCTCCAATGTGTATTTCTAGGCTGGAACTCTTCTTTAGGCTGGTGATCCACCCTGATACAGCTGTTGGCTCTGGATCAGTGGCTTCAGATACTGCTGCCTTGAACTATTGCCTACTACAGAAAGGAATGTCATCAATTTCTTTCTTTATGTCTTCACAATTTCTCTACCCTCAAACTGTGTTTGGGTTCATTGTTGACATTACTGTGTCTTATATTCCCTGTGTCCCAAGAAAAAACGTCTTAGGAACTACCTTTATTGCTTTAATCTTTATTTCTTCAATCTTTAAAACAGATTCTTCCCTTTTCCTGTTAGTACCCTGCTAATAACAGCTGCTATGAGCTCACGGAGGAAGAAAAACAAATCTCGATGCCAGCCTTTCACATGGATGCTCTTTGCCCGCCGAGACAATGTTGTGTGTTTCAGATGAAAATATTAACACATTTCAGATGAAAAGCCAGGATCAGAGCTTGGGAGACGAGAAAAATCAGACTTGGAGACATTAACTAACTCGCCCCAGAGCTGTGAGTCCTGAAGCTGTCCAGATTCAAAGTGTGAAAAGCTTCTAGCCCTGTCCCACCTTTGCTGTGGGCACACCGTCACGGGTTGGTCTGAATGGCATGTCCTGTCCCAGTTATGATCCTGAGAGGTCAGCGAAGTCAAGAGCTGCTGAATATTTATCATGTTTCAAGCACACTGCTAGATGCAGAAGGGTGAATTAAGCACAGCTTTTGGCCACGGATTAGTGGCTTGTTGACAAATTGTCAAAGGAGGAATCATAAGTGGAAAATATACATCACAAATAAAATGCTCATTTTGGTTACTCTAGACAACTGATGATAAAATAATTCATGTTACTAACCCATAGCTAAGGTCATCACACTCCACACAGTGATACCGCACAGTTATCTTCCAGGCAGCGCAGGGTGCAGCATCCCACAGTGGGCAAAGCAAGTGCCTGTCAGCAGGTGGAGGATAAGGAAAACATGGTCAATACACAATGGAAAAGAGAACGAAGTCATGTCATTTGTACAAAAATAGACAGCTTTTGAAAACATAATATTAAGTGAAAAAAATTGAACACTTCCGTGAGAAACCCAAAATGTAAATAAAGTGTGAAATAGAGGAGTTAGGGTGGGATACAGGGCAGATGTTGGAAGATGAGTAATGTGCTCGGGGACGGGCATGGGATGGGTGACTGGGAGGGACAGGGGAACACAGGAGAGTGAAAGAAAAGCCCTAAAATTGTGTCTGAGAGACACATACAGATGCCTCCAGCCAAGAGGCACATTGGTCTGGGTCATAGTTAGTAGTATCCTCCCCACCCTGGGTGATGGAGGCTACTGCTATTCTTAGTTCAGAGTCCAGTCAGCATCGTCTGTGAGCGAACTTCCATTTTCAGAGCTGTGATGGTGCCCTGGCTGAGGTCAGGCAGCTGAGGGGGAAACAGGAATCTGTCGCCTCCCGCCCTCGGTGGACAGCCTGCCCCACGAGCTCCTCCGAGAGTCACCTGCGAAACACACTCACCTCCCAAGGTGTGAACCGTGCCACAGGGAGTTTATGCCTTGCTTATATTGTCACGTCAGTGCCGGTGACTCGGTGATTAATTATCTGACAGCTGTGTCATGCTTAAAATAATGCCAACCACACGGTAAATGAGTTGATGAGCAGGAAATTCTGTCAGGCAGATTCACACGATCCCGGTCCCCCGTCACACTCGTGCTGACAGCCCAAGTGGGTCACCAGAGTGGCTGGCCCCTGTTAATTTATTTTCTCAGACACACATACATATTCATGAAACCCTGCTGTTTGTCTGTCACTTCAGCTGAAGCCCTCTCTATCTTCAGCATCACAATTAACAGAAAATATGCACATTTAGTTAACAAACAGGAGTAGACTGATGGGATTTCGCTTTACTAGCCCCTCACTACTGACCGGAAGTAGTGATTCCTCGTGTGTATGGTGTCCCCAAGATGGCAGCTTAAGGAGAAGTTCCACGGGGAACCCAAGGACAGAGCTTTACTAAAAGGAAAGTAGATAGTTATTTAGCACCCCTTGAGTTGCTACTCTGGTCAGTATTCTATGTTCATAAATGTGAGACAGGTGTAGATTTCACTGGATAAGTAAATGAGAACCACGCCCAAAGCGCAGCCCTGCCTGCGGGAGTCCGTGTCTGGTGCTGCAGATGTGACCACCACCAATGAGGTCGGGACGTCTTCCGGTGGAGCTGGGTGAGGCTCACAGAGCAGCATTTCTTCAGTCTTCTGCTCCAGGAACACAAGGCATTTTCTTAGCAAGTGCAGAGAAGATGGCGTGGTGACTTTCTCAGACACGCAGGTACCTAGGTTGACCAGAAACAGTGACACAAAAGCCTGCCAATGCGGGGCATCTCCATAGCGTCCTTTATTTTCAAAGACTGGGTTTATCAAACATGCCTGCTTTTTGCAAAAAGGCAGGACATTTCCTGAACACAGACAGTCGTTTCATATAAAATTGCACCTCTCATTAATTTCTCCTTCTGCAATGAAAAATAGATTCTAAAAGAAATGTCACATTTTTCTGAGTGAAGAAGTAGGTGAGAGGACACGAGCAGAAGCGTATTATCTTGCTTCTGAAAAGACACAGAATATCAAATGGTGAAAAATATATCACACAGAATTCCTGCCTTCTTTTTGGGATACACAGCAGAGGATTAGCGCCACTGACATGCTGATTAATTTAATATTCTGATTGGATGAGTAGTAGGGCTTTAACGGCTGTTAACTTTTTGGCAAGTAGCTCTGAGAGGGCGATAATGAGATTAACATCCAGAGGACCCGACTTGCTTCTGCACTGTATTTAATTACGAGTTTGACACCAAATAGTTCTTCTGACAGTGAGTTTTCTAGACAGGACATTATTAACTCACATTTGTGCTACATACTGGGGGCTGCTTTGGAGAAAGCATTTGCCAGGAAAAATGGGGTCTTCATACACTGCTCTCTGCGACCAGGGGACATTCATGATGTAGGTCAAGTTAGGGGAAGTACCTGACGTTGCACTGGGCTTCCTGCTTCCCATCTTGAGTGTGTCGCAAATAGAGGTCCTGATCCTCCTTTGCATTTTAATTATGTACAAAGGAATTTTGCAGTCACTACATCAGATGATTCCACCTCAAAATGCTGTGAATTAATGATTATTAATATTGCTTGATTTACAAAAGAAAGACATTGAGCATGGATGTGCTTATTGGCCTGAGGTCACGTCTTTTTTTTTTTTTTTAGGTTTTTTGAGACAGGGTTTCGCTTTGTGGTTCAGGCTGGCCCTGAGCTCAGCCTCCAACTCACATCACAGCAATCCTCCTGCCTCTACCTCCCGAGTGCTGGGATTACAGGCGTGAGCCACCACGCCCGGCACTGTGGTATGTGGTACTGGTTGCTGCTGGGCGTGTGTCTCCATGCCCAGTATGGTATGTGGTTACCAGGGAATCGAACCCGGGCCCTTGCGCTTGCAAGACAGGCGCCGGAACCACTGAGCTAACTCCCCGGCCCCGAGGTCACGTCTTTGTTCCCTTGAGCTTAGACTCAGATCTCTCTTCATCCTTAGACAGAGTATTTTCAGTCCAGAAGTCTATTTTGTTTATTCTTTCATTACCAGGAATCAAACTCAGAACCTTGTGCTTGCCAGGCAGGCACAGCACCACTGAGCTGCATCCCTGCTCCTAGGCAGTGCAGAAGGTTACATTCATTCATCTTTCAGTGTCACCCCAGCTGCCCAGATGTGTCGGCCTGTGGGAGAAGACACTTATCTTCTCCTACCAGGTAGGTGTTGCAGGTTACACCCAGATGTTCCCCAAAGCCTCATGTTCTCGAGGTGGGGCTTTGAGAGGTGAGATGCTCCTCCAGGATTCAATCCCAGGTGGGTTTTAGCTAAATGTGATGTTGGGAGGTGGAGGCCAGCTGGAGGAGGTGGGTCCCTGGGGCCATGGCCGGGCAGGTCTGTCTCTCTCTGTCTTCCTTTGATCTGGGTCTGCTTTCTGTGCACCATTCTGTGAGTTATTTGTCCCTCTTCTGCTTCACAGCCCACCTGGGAGCCAGACGACTGCGCACCAGAGCCTCTAAAACTGGTCAAAACAAACTTCTCCTCCTTCAAGTAGTGGGAATCAGGTGTTACACCCCAGTGAGAAACAAGTGCCTAAGACAGCAGAAAATGAAGGAGAAAATCACCGTCCTACAGAAGGAGCTGCAGACTTGGTGAAGTGAGAAGATTTTATAAAGAATTGGAAGAAACCTCCAAATTAAAAAGAAAATTAATGACATCATGCCTCTGGTTTTACAGTTGTTGTCCATGGCCCAGAATGCTGCAGACTGGGTATTCTGTGAAAATCACGAATTCATTCCTCATACTAGTGCTGAGAAACCCAAGACTGGGGTGCCAGTCAGTTCTGTGGCTGCTGAGGCCCTATGGTGGGCGCCATGTTGCTGTGTTTCATGTGGAGAAGAAGACAAGAAAACTCGCTGGCATCTTTTCTAAGGACAACAGCCTCCTTGAAAATTCCTAAAGACTTAATGAGCTCTCAAAAGACTCAGTCCCTCAGTATCATCACGCAATGGACCATGTTTCAGTTTTAGAACTTCAGACCACAGACTTTGGTCCCTGTCAGAGACCGTGAATACTGCACCTCTGCTTATAGAACTATTTCCCAAAGCACATTGTGAAGTTAATATTCTACAACTCCACTTCTTCTGTTCCTCTGTCCAAATAAATGAATGCTTGCATGTCAGTAGGCAAGTTATTGTGTATAGTGGGTCCACCAAGTCATTCTTGAACCCTTAGAACTTCTTCCTAGTACCTAAACAATGTGGTGTCATTGTGTTTTCATTGGTGAAGTATTTGAATGACAGTTGTGGGTTCCAATAAATAAATTAGAGATTATGGTGATTATTAGATTATGGTGAGAAATGAGTAAAACTCTTTCATTACTCGGAATACAACTCTTTCCAGGATTTCCTTCTGTCAACCCATCCATCTGTCACCCACCCCTCTACTCACCCACTCAACTATATTGTCAACCATGCTGAATGTCAATTATTGAAAGCATTCAAACATCCATCCATCTCCCCAACACCCATCCATCCGTCATCCATCCATTGTACATGAATCTCATGTGTCAGATATCAAGAGCACAAAGTTTTAAAAGTATAGCCCTTTCTATGAGTAACTGGCATTTTAAATACATAGACTATTGCTAGCTATTGTTTTGTGGAGAAATATTAGTATGGTCACTCAAAACAAATCATTTGCAAAATATTATAGCATTATTGATATAGCAACTCTTGTTTAATAGGGACAAAGTATTAGATCTAATGTTTGAGGAGAGCACACATTTAATCAAATAAAAAACTTTATTTTAAAGGAACGAAATATACACTTATGTTCATACATCCGGATGACTTCATGGGCTATGTTTTTATAAGGAAAATAATGTTATATGTTTGTGTAGGGAAAGGAAAGGTCTTTGGAAAAATAATATGACCATTAATAACTGCAAAATTATTTAATTAGTAGTTTCTCAACCATGTTTGTGTTCTTTCCTCCCACAAAATTGATACCTAGTTCACAGTTTAAATTATTCAAGGGGTGATCAAATATACAGTGTATATTTGCTTTCCAGAAATTATTACAGGAAAAGACACACTGCTGTGACTCCCCCTCATTTCTGACGCACTTATATTATTGTTGTTTTCAGTTTCTGGAGCAGCTCTGGAGCCTTCTTTCCAGAGTGTCTACAAGAGGTGAAGGCGTTACACTGTGTCCTCTTCCACCTCAGTCACCGGACCTGGCTCCGTGTGCCTCCAAGCTTTTCCCCAGAGTCACAATGACCGTGAGAAGGAAATGTGTTGGATGCATTCAGGACATCAAGGCAGCCAGGACAGTGCAGCTACAGACCCTCAGGAGAGAGAGAGCTGCTGGAGAAAGCAGCAAGGATGCAGGGATGATACTCAGACCAAGAGGGAGTATTTCAAGCAGGATGCATGGCCAAGTGTCTCTTATTATAATAATTTTTTGAGAAAATTAAACCTTCACTGTAATTTTTGATCATGTCTCTTACAATGATGCTTTGAAAGTGAAATCTACCCGAGGCTAATTCTGTCACTGGTGAGTTGCCATGGCAATGCTGTGACAGCCAGCTGATACCTGTTGGGATAATGGGCAGTCTCTGTTCGCCATGGCTCAGGCATCTGCTCGGGGAGCTCAGGGTGGTGCCTGGTTGCAGTGTGTGGTCGGCCCCTGGCACAGGGAGGTGATGGTCAATGAGTTCACCTGGACACAGGTATTATTCCATTAGGGAATTACCAAGTAGAGCTCTCAGGCTGGCATTGGAAAGACAGAGCACTTGTGAAAGAATAATTAAATCCCAGCAGGGCTGAAGTAAATTCTCATTTCACTGAAGAGTTTCCTCTAAGCACTTTGACTAAGTGTAGTTATCACCGTGAACACCAGTGTCCATCTCTCTCCTGCCTGGCATCTGCGGAGAACTTGCCCTCCCGCCAGCACCTGGGAACATGGAGTTTACCTTGGAGGAAAGGAGACCTAGGGCCTCAGGACTGGTCTGGAAACAGTGCAGACTATCCCAAGCATAGCGCTGGCCCTGTCCCCCAAAATGGAGAGACAACTGCCTCGCCAGTGGCAGACGGGCCCTACCCAATAAACAGGCAGAGCTTCTCAGGCCAGGTCAGGATGCCCAGCAGGAAGTGAGTTCCTGTCACTCACAGGGTGAGAATAAGCTACTTCACAGATGAGTGCCACGTGCTCAGGTACGACCAACAAGATGTGATAAAAACGTGAAGATTTACATTTGAGAAATTGTTCCCAGAGACACCCTGGCTCCCCTCAAAACCTCCTCACTGGAGACATGCTTGTCCCCACATTCCCAGGCCCTTCCAAAGCAGCTCCGAAACATCTTCCATGAGCGTGGGTAGTTAGCTGCTCTCCTGCCCTTGATTCAAAACATTTCACAGTCATTTAACTTCACAGAAAAGCCAACAGTCAGTGGTGCTGGCTGACGACCAAGGCTGATGTAAACATGCTAAAATGGCTCCAGGAACCCGGCTTCTCCTGGGCAGCACCAGGAGCAGCATTTCCCAGGATTCTTAGCACATCTCTGAAAAATGCAGGAAAAAAGATTTGATGACCTGCTTCGGACTGTGGCCAGGATGACGGGACAAGCACATTGGAAGGGAGGCATTCAGGGAAAGCACAGCAATGCGCAGTGGAGTTCATTTAAATGCCCATCGTATTTTTTGACCACCCATTGCATTTGTTTGAGAATGTGTGTGTGATACACACACACACACACACACACACACACACACACACCTGAGAGGCCACCAGGTGTGGACACGAGCTTTCATCTCCGTGTTCTCTGAACGGACGCCCAAGATAGGTGCATTCTACTGACTAAAGACTGCTGGCCAGGACTTGGGGATTGAGTGAGACTTCTGCCTATTTAGAACCACGATGTCATTGTCATCTGACAGTGCATGTGCACGTGTGTGACGTATGACATGTCACCTGAGGTCCTGGGCTGTAGGCTGACATTTGCAGCTCTTTCCCCAGTATGGTCCGCTTGTCACACATCTGACCCCACATTCAACCCCGGCGCTTCCTGTGACTCGACTTCTGAGCTCCGTGGCTTCCTGAATGTTTAACAGCAGAGTTAAATTTGCTACCAGACAATCGGAGCTAATTGTGTGAGACGATTCACACCCGTCAGCGCAAGGTTTTATGGCTTCCAGACACGGTAAGGATGAATAAATACAGGGCTCAAGTTGTTACTCTTGCTTTATGACTCGCAGTGTGCTGGGTAATCAGAGGATAATTCGGGCACAACGCCGCATCAAAAGTGGACATCTGTCGAGGTCCAGACCCGCGCGGTCCACAATCTGCCTGCTTGGATCCTGCATGTGCTGAGTGTGCTCACATCCGAGGAGACAGGTGCGCTTATCTTCTTGCTTTCTGTTTTAAGTAGCAGCTGCATGAAGACACAAGTGACTCTCTGTCTCCTTTGGATAATTCTGCTTCCGTTTCCGTCCCTTCTGATCATCACTTTGCCAGCTCATGGGCTCCATTCTCTAGTTACGTAGCATGTCCCAAGGAAGCTCACGACACCTGGGCTGTCTCACGCCTCGACTCAGGGGACTGTGGGCTGTGACCCAAGAGGCTCCATGAGTCAACACGTCAGAGCTCAGAGAGTCTTAAAATAGCACCAAAAACGAAGTTTCCATCTTTCTGGAATCCTGATTTCACAGTTAAATAGTTTTTACTATTTGAAAATTTATCCTCATTGGATTCTGAACTTAGTTTTATAAAAAGGAGAGAACATAGTTCAATTCACTGACAGAAATAAATAAAAGTGATACAAGATTCAGATAAAAATGGAAGGGGGAGGGCTGGGGATTTAGCTCAGTGGTTCTGGTGTCTGCCTTACAAGTGCAAGGCCCAGGTTTGATCCCTGGTAACCGCATACAACAACACCAGGTGTGGAAACTCACACCCACCAGCAATCAGTACCACATACCACAGTGGCAGGCATGATGGCTCACGCCTGTAATCCCAGCACTCAGGAGGCAGAGGCAGGAGGATTGCTGAGTTTGAGGCTGAGTTCTGGACCAGCCTGAACTACAAAGTGAGACCCTGTCTCAGAAAACCAAGAATAAAAAGTGGAAGGGGGAGATTTTTTAGATGGACGGAGGAACAAGAGATGGAAGAAGGTAAACGAAGGAGAGGAAAAGGACTGAAAATGATGAAAATAGAGCTTTCACAAATAAGAAAAGACTAAGAGTTGGAAGGACGGAAGGGAAATGTAGAGGAGGAAGAACAGGACAAAACAAAAAATCAGAAAAACAGAAAATGATGATGTGCCATGTGTATGAACCTGGCCATGTTTTATATCCATTTTGGACATCAAGTCCCCAGAACAAATATTTGTGAAAGGAGATCTCAGGGCTGCTTCATGGGGGGTGGGGGTGTTGAGAGGGGCAGGAGAGCAGAACAAGTGTGTTCAAAATAAGAGAGGACTTTGCACTCCCCCTCTTGGCCCTTTCCCCCCTCCCCCTTGTCAGCATGCCATATCTGAGCTTGTGAGTCTGACTTATTTCACTCAACATTATGACTCAAGGTGCATTCATTTAGCTACAAATACCTCAAATTCATTTTTTTTTATGGCGGAATAGTACTCTGTTGTGTACGTCATCAATAAACCAAATAATAACAGGCAGGGCAAGGCCTAGAGGGGAAAAAAGGAACTCTTGTGCATCTTTGGTGGGAATATAAACTAATACAAACAGTGTGGAAATCACTGTGGAGATTCTTCAAAAAATTAAAGATAGAAATCCAAATCTAACCCAGCTATACACCTTCAGGTATTTTCCTACAAGATTTTAAGGCATCATAATGCAGGTATCCAGCATACCTGTGTTTATAAAGACACCATTTATAGTAAGTACACTTGGAAGTGGCCGGTATAAAGAAAATGTGGGCTTTATGCACATTTGTTGTGGCCAAGGAGAAAGAAGATCCCTTTTGCTGGGTGACCACTAACTCCTACACAATAGGTGCTTCTGTGTTTGGACTCTGAAGCCATTGTTGGGCTTGTCATGTGTTGGCACCAAAGGGTTACCCTCGAGTGTCATTTTAGGATCTCTGAAATCCAACGGAACTCATCTCTGCTTGTGACCAGCTCTAAGAGAGGCAGAGTCCAGGGCTGGTTTTATTAGGACCATGCTGAGGCAGTCCTGGTATTTTTCTAAGATACAGCTATACATTGATGACAGTTCAGCACTTTTAACAACTTCATCTTGAGTTGTTGAGACTTTTATTCAAAAGGTCAGAAACTACCTTGTTCAATGCTGAGCTCACATTTCCACGGAGGATCCAGTAGACACACTCAATAGATCTGCTTATAGGAGAGCTGGAAGTACTTTTGTGATCAGCCACACAAGACATGGCCCAGCTGCACATCAGCACGCAGTGGATATGTGGAGCAGGCACATGTGTAAAGCCTCCTCCAGAACCAGGCTCGGGGAAGGAAACCGTGTTCACCATCCTGTTTCACTACCGTCCGACTCAGTAAGGTCTTAAAAAATGTTATCCCTGGAAACAAGTCAGTAGAAACTGGAGCGATTGAAAGGTAGCCGTCCATTTCTGTGGACACTTCCCCAGAAGGCTGATTCACCCCAGGCTTACATTTAGAGGGCAAATGCGTTAAACTTGCAAAGAAAGTCTTGGCAGGCTACACTTCCATCATCTCCGTGTGGCCCACAGCTCATGGGATTCTGTCCACTGGCTGGGAAAATGAATGTCCATCTCTGCCTCTAATTACTGAGAATCGGTGAGCTCTGTCTG
>PVIR01020112.1:0-31040 GCA_004026965.1 Petromus typicus
CACCAGCGCTTCACTTACCAACACACACGCGGCCGTCCACACCCACAGCCAGGCCCGGGGGGCAGTCACAGCGGAAGGAGCCCTCGTTGTTGATACAGTGCCCGTTCATGCAGATGCCCGGGGTCTGGCACTCGTCCACGTCTGCCGGGAGGACAGAAGCCAGGTCATTACTAATCACAGAGTTGACTTTGCGCCACTGCGCTACACTATCACCCTTTCACCTTATAACATGCGGAAAAAGAACAATAGATACCTGACCATAGCGTCAGTGTGACCCCGTGAAACATTGTCTGAAAGCTGACTGAGCAAACGCTGCTTTGAAAAACTAAGGCAAATGTTTCTAATTTTTTTCATACAAAAATTTTAACTACAGGTAAATGTGGTTTTGACAGTAACTGGATTTTTTTTCATCAGAACAAAATAGGTAACTTTGTAGTTGTCTAATTTTCATTCTACTTGAATTTATCAAATATAAGCCAATATTAAATGGCTTCCACAAAGGATGAAACAAACTTCAAACTCAAAGCTGCCATAGCAGAAACTGTTCAAAACCTACAATTGTTTATAAAAAGAAAACTAATTAAGAAGTCATTTCCAGAAGGCAGAAATGGCTGAGATCTAAGTTATTTTACATGTATACTTAGGGTTCTTAAGACATGCTGGAATGAAGCCTCATGTTGCTGTACAATACTGCTCTCTATAGCATCATGCCAATCTCGTGTCCTTCATTAAATCTAAATCGGCTAACTTCAGGATGACATTCTACAGCCACAATATTTGCATTTAATCTTGTATCCCCTCTCTTGGATAGTCAAAGTTTCTTGTTACTCATAAATGTGAGAAACATTCTTCATTTTCTGTCTATTGTCTGAAGAAGTTCACTGAAACCTGTGAACCAGTTCTGTTCATGAGCACAGAATTGCTCATGAGTTTTATTTATTCGATAAGTTTGTGTAATTAAAGCTGAAAACATTGAGTTAATTTTGTCCAAAAGAAGCAAAAATACAAAAATAAAGGAAATGCAAAAGTATTCCAGCACACTGCCTGCTAACTGTGAGTATAAATACAATAAAGTTTTATTTTATTTCCAATACATCTTTGCTTACTTAGTATTCAAAATGGCTTCATGAAAAAAATCAATTAACAAAAATGTTCAAATTATGTCCTTATTAAATTAACGTAAGATTTTTAGATAACCTTATGATTACAAATTCTTTGTAATTTGTTTATGGAAAAGATGTAATGAGTGATAGTGGACAATCTGGTTCTGGGCACACAAGAAAATGAAAACCTTGTGAAATCTTTTCTTTCTCTTTTTTTTAATCCAGCCAGTGGAGAGAGAAAATATATTTATACATTGTCTCTTCCGGGTTCCTAACACCAGTGTGTCATACCCTTATTTTTCCTGGTATCATTATCACTTGTTAAAGAAGTTACTATTTGCTTGACCACAGTACGTTTTTCTAGGAAGATTTAGACATCATCCTTACTGAGTTAGCAAGAGCTGTGAACAAGCATGAAAGGTGCATGGAGTAATTCTTGCAAGGTTCATTCTTATAAAAACACGGCTCCGGTAACGGTTCCGCTCTATTTTAGAAGCCCACGTACCCGTGCAGTAGCGCCCGCTGGGAGCCAGGATGAAGCCGGGCTTGCAGATGCACTTGAAGCTGCCGTCCTCGTTGATGCACATCCCGTTCAGGCACATGTTGGTGGTCGTACACTCGTCGTGATCTGCAGGAGAGACAGACTCTCACCATCGGCCTCAAGGGACATGGGTCCTCTCCGTGCCTGAGCTGGCATCAAAGGCCTCTCTGTAAATGAGCCATGTGGTCTTGGACTGGATTTTATTTTATAAATGTCAACTGTGTGACAGCAAACAGTATGAAAAATGGAAAAGGTCTTTAGTTTAAGGAACATAAGGACTGGACATTTGGTACGTTCCTATAATCTCATCAGCGGGGAGGCTGAGGCAGGAAGACAGTGAATCAGGACCTGTCTCCGCTGCGTAGCAAGTTCAAAGACTGGACCAGACTACATAGTGTGAGACTTTGTCTCAAAAAAATACAGAACACAAGAAACAAAAACCAACCAAACCAACAGGAGTATAAGAAAAGAATGCGATAAATCTATGTAGCTCCTGTTAAAATCATATAAACTATAACCATGAGTAGTGATTTGTTCTGAGTGCCAAAGGAGTTAACATGTTTTCAGTGGTGTTTCTCTGATAAGAGAGAATAAATAAATATTGCATGTGAGAAGATTTGAACTTTCAGCAGTAGCTAAGACATACGGTCGAGCTATGTGAATAGAGCATTTTTGTGGAATGTGACTATAAATAGCCTGCCAGGCATCACCAGCACTGCAAATTTCAAGAGTCAACTGCCACATAAGCCAAACATTTCCAAACTCTCCCATAAGGGGTGGAACTTCCCCATCTCATCAGTGTTTAAATCCCAGCATCTAAAGTGCTAGTGATCATTCAGACTGATGAAGTGCCGCTACTTCTTACAGTTAAATATGTACCACACTGAAAATTTCCAGGAGCAATACATAAGACTTTGCTATGACATATCTTAAAAACCCTCATCCCTCACTTCAGTGGGCTGCATGTTAAAGGCATTGCCATTCTTCCTAGATGCTCTTCCTAGATGCTCATTCTTCCTAGAAGCTCTCATGGCACATGAGGCACAGAAGATCTCCTGGAAACAGTCCACGGTTTTAACAGCCCGAGAGGGAAGCGGGCGTCTCCATACCAACGCAGTTTTTCCCGTCAGTCGTTAACTCGAAGCCGGCATTGCAGATGCACTGGAAACTTCCATCTGTGTTCACACAGCGCCCGTTCTTACAAAGAACCCCATTCTGGATGCACTCATCGATATCTAGGACAATTGAGGATCGTCACGGTTACATTATAATATGCATGGATTAAAAACAGTAGGACAGCGCATTTTAAAATATTCAGTTCATTTTTCCGTGTAATATCAATTTCATATTGCAGCTTCAGCAAAACTTCCATTGCTCCCCAGACTTTCTTCTTGGATAGAGAGGTCTGAGTAATTTCACACCCCATACAGTGGGAAAAAGAAGAGAGAAAAAGCAAAGGAAACAGGCCGTGCAATGAGCCTAAGAGACAGTCAGCAGTGCGGCTGGAGCGAGGGGTGCAGCTGTTTTTGACATAGCGGTTACAGACCTTAGAGCAAGGAGGAAGAAGATGTCGGTCCAGTGAAAAGTAACTCCAGCATTTCTGGATTAAGACTCAGATGATGAAAACTACTGGAGAAAGCTGACTCTAGCGGCTACCCCTGGACACACAGGAAATGAAAGGAAGACAGATCATCTGGTAAAGGCATCCTGAGCGAGTCAGCAGCGAGGGTGGGGCCAGACGGCAGCAGCGGTGGGCCTAAGGACACACGGAGCTGCACTGTGTGTGCAGTTCAAAGAAAAGCAACACCAGTCGAAAATGACTAACTCTTCAGCTCAGTCATTGGGCAAGGTTCACCCTGACCTTTCAGGGAGAAAAGAGGCTGTGATGAAGGGTAGAAAGAGAAATTAAAGTTTTCTTGAGGCCAAGTCCCATGCTGCCTCAGTTATGTATGCAAACACTGTATATGTTTAAAGAGAGAAGCAGAAATTCAAGTGGATTAAAGATCTCAGTATTAAACCAGAAACACTAAACTTCTTGGAAGCTAGGGTAGATGGAACTCTTGAAGACGCTAGGGCAGGAAGGATTTAAGAAGACAACCTCAGCAGCACAGGAACTAGCACAAAAAAAATCAAAACCTGGAATCTCATCGTATTAAAAAGTTTCTGCACAGTAAGAGAAACCAACAGAGTGAAAAGACAACCTATAATGTGGAAAAACATTTTCTACCAGCTATTCCTCAGACAGGGGCTACTATTTAGAATAAATAAGGAACTTAAAAAAAAAATCAGACTCCTCACATTTAAAAATCCAGTTCAAAATGGGCATCTGAAATGAACAGACATTTTTCAGGTGATGAAGTGGCAAAGTGGCAAAAAAATATGAAAATTGTTCAACCTCACTGATCATTCAAGTGAAGCAGATGAAAACAGTGCTGAGATTCCACCTCCAGACAGGACTGCTATCAAGACGTCAAATACATCTTTTTTTTTTTTTTAGGTTTTTTTTTGAGACAAGGTCTCACTTTGTGGTTCAGGCTGGCCCTGAGCTCAGCCTCAAACTCACATCACAGCAATCCTCCTGCCTCTGCCTCCTGAGTGCTGGGATTACAGGCGTGAGCCACCACGCCCAGCAATGTGGTATGTGGTACTGGTTGCTGCTGGGCGTGAGTCTCCAGGCCCAGTATTGTATGTGGCAACCGGGGATCGAACCCAGGCCCTTGCGCTTGCAAGACAGGCACCAGAACCACTGAGCTAACTCCCCGGCCTGTCAAATACATCTTCTTTATCCAGAAGATGACATGGGCTTTTTATAATAAAAAGGGATGTGACTCAGCAATATGGAATGATAAGTTAGTCATATATACTTATATAAATGTACTTTGAAGACATATTCAGAAGGGAAATAAATAGAACACATGTCTAAACATCATTTCTGTAGTGTGAGAAACTGAAAGTATAAATCAGGTCTAGACTGTATGACAGGCATTGTGAAATAGGAAGAAATAAGCCAAAGGGGACCTGGAGTGGGGAAGCAAAGAAGAGAAAGAAAAAAATTGATGATAAAAAGGAAAAATGGAAACAAAGCCTATGAATATGGAAGGTGGGGGGATGAAGGGAGGGCAGGGGATGGGAAAACATAAGAATCAAGATATGTTATGTACAGGTACATATTCTCAATGAGGAATGTGATCATAATGTATTCCTAAAATGTACCAATAAACTCAATTTATTAAAAAAGAGCCTATGTGAATATTATAGAATAAATACATAACAATGGAACAGTGCTCATTCCTCATCACACCTTATTTTAATAAATTTTCTTTTAACCTCAGCAATCTTGGTCACGACATCTCACAGCACATTCTTACATGTGACGGCAAACTGCCTTACCGATGCAGGCCTGCTTGGTAGGGGTCCTCTGGAATCCGGCATGACATTTACAATAATAGGATCCAGGTGTGTTAACACAGTCTCCATTAGTGCAGGGATTTGATGTGCACTCATCAACATCTGCAAGCAGCAAAAGAAACCATTATAGACTTCACTCCATTTGTAGAAATGTTTGTTTAAAGTATATTCAGCCCTTCCAAATTGGAGAGCAGGCCAGTTACTGGTAATAGTCTAAATAGCAGAGTATTTATAAATGAATGAAAATTCCTTTCTTCAAATAGAGGCCAGCCTGAAGATTTACAAAAATATTGCCAATTGGAGAATACAAGAGAATTTACTTAACTCAAGAATAATGATTTTTCAATTGGAATAATGCCCGGTGATTAAATGCATGAGCTTTGAAAAGAGACAATCGTTGAGTTCCACGTGGCTGTAGAACTAACTCATTGTCTGCAGGAATTTGGGCAGGTACGGGCCTCACCAAGGGTTAGCACCTGTTGTGTCTGAAGAATAAAAGGTTTGTCAAGGTGTATATTGATACTCTGTGTTGTCGCTGCTACTGGACTGATGAGTTATTGAATTTCTTTGTTATTACATTTCGAGACTCATCTTCATAAGTAATTGTACATTCACGGAGGCCTCATTCTGTGGCAGCAAGCAAGAGGTGGTAAAAACAAAGTTTTTTTCATTAGACTCAGATTTCTTTAGGGTTTTAAAATTGGCACAAGGATTTTTTTACATAAAGTTTTGTGCAAATACTAGTACTAATCTGATATACGAGAAATTCACTTTGTAATGTGTACTAAGGCCTGGTTAAATGCAAATCCCCTGCAGAATTCAGGGACTGCAAATGAGGGATTGAAATGTGGGATGAGGACAATCCGAGCGATATCACTTGTGCCGATGTAAGCTCACTTCCCATTCGTCCACAGTGCCCCCTAAATATCACTTTGAATACCAGAAAACTGCATTGCAGGTAATGAGGGCATAACTATGTGCCATTTTACGTTCACATATAAACCATTCACAAATACAATTTTAGTTAAATCTGAGAGTAGAACAATACCATCAATTCCCAGGTTTACCATTTTCACGACCACATTAGTCTTTCACAGATGTTCTCAGACAGAGAACTGTGCTCTCAGTTCACTGACCTCACTGACATAAACTCAGGCTGAGGGCAATCACGCTCTTGCCAGTAAAGAAAAACAAAGCAAAATCTCAGGGTGAATAAAATAAAAACAAGAACAGAATTAAATGTTTTTTCAATTCATCCAAAGACTTTTCCAGGCCATTAAGACTCACTTACATTTAAACTTTCGGTTGATAACATCAGTTCTACTGAGCCAAAGAAAGGAAGCAAAATAGGAAAAGAGAAAGTTCAGATGATTAGCAAGCATATTCTGTACAGTTAACGGGGTTTCTAAACATGAAGGAGCATTTGGATCCACACTGTTGAAAATCACCGAAACGCAGCAGCTCGAAGTGTATGGTAGACGTCTCCGGGAGGAAGACCCAGTGTGACTCTTGGTTCCATAGGAGAACCAGAGCCCGGACACCAAACCCCTGCTCCTTGGGTCCACTCTCTCCGATGCCAGTACTGCTCAGAACCAGGTTCTGCACCTGACAACCTGTTGCCTCTGCCGGTGTCACTGCGACAGCTGCGCTGCTTATTTTGCTATGACACCACCCTTCGTTTCTGTCTTCTTGGCCCCTTGGGGACTTGCTCAGGAGCCAGACAACAGAGGAGATGGAAGAGTTCAATCGCCAGAAACTGTCAGTGACTGACTTGAACATTACCTACAACTTTAAGCCCTGTTTATTATTGTTGCCCCTCCCCCAGATTGACAGTGAGATCTGATGTTTCAGACTCATCACAGAGTGATAGTGATCACCTTCTGAAATACACATGGCATGCACTCCCTGGGAGTCTCACAGGCCAGCACCCCGAGCAATCATGACTGTTTTGTCTCTTTACAGGAACAGAAGCCATGAACTCCAGTCAACACGCTGGACTTCTGTGTTGCCCTGGGGACTGAACAAGCAAAATTCACGATATTTTAAATTGCCTGAAATAAATGAAGGAACTGTAAGAATGTTGATTATTAAAATGGTTGAATTCTCCAAAAAAATAGGGTTAAGGGAATATTTGCCCTTGAGAAGTATTTTATATACTAATTTAGAAGAGACTTTTTAAATTTTCAAGGTTTTTCAGATTACCTGTTTACCAAGAGAAACAAACGATTTCTTACTATTTTGAAATAAAAGGATTTGATGTGAACTGAATTAAACCTAAGAATAGTAGAATTTACATAGACCCTAGGAGAGGCACAAAATTTCATTTTACAGTAGAATTTTCAGGAAAAGCAAAAAAAACCATGATGAATAAATGTCATAATTTTCAGGCCTTAAAAATAGTCCTCATAATTACAAATGGACCTCTCTTTCGTCTTTGATCCTTTAATACCACCACTGTCTTCCAATTACACTCTCTCAACAGAGATCTAAGAAAGGTTCTCAGACAGCAATGACAGTTTATCAGGCCTTAAAATGTAGCACAATTCAAACCATTACCACTCTTGTGGATTACTGTGGAAAAAATGTCAACTATCCTCCTATCTGTTTTTGATATGCTAATTTGTGCTCTAATCAACATGAAAGCTTACATGAGAAAAAGAATAGGATCGAAATTGTCCAAAAGTTATTTTCTGCAAATGTACTCCGAGATGAAGCTGAATCTCCATAAATGTGAGTTGTTAGAGAACCTTGGAGAGGCCTCAACTTTGCAGGGCCGAGAGACGAGGTCCACCTGGAATGCAACCATTTGGGTACACAGCGAATATTTAAGATTCACAGGAACATGTTAACTAGGCAGAAACGTGATTCCCAAACTACATCAGACAAATGGCGGCACACTCAGGCCCTGTCACTCTAAGGCATCCACCGTGTGCAATTCATTCATATCCTTCTTTACCTACAGTGGAGCTAATGCCACATTACCTTTGGGAGAACTGTGGAAACAGTCTCCCTAATAATTTATGGAGGTTTTAATGTTCTAGCAGAATCTTGGTTTGAAGGCTGGGTAGTAACACGACCACAGAAAGGAAAATAAGACAGTTCATCTTTTTACCAGTGGTTCACAAAGTTATATTAGAAGTGTTTAGGACAATAGAAGTGTTTGAGGAGAACAAGGCACACTTCAGTGTACACATGAAATAACTGGTCTGGCTAATTAAAAATGTACTAAAATTTACTTCTTGGTCAGTATATCGTGCAGTGGCATCTAAATGGCAAACATTAGTGGGGCATCAGTAGACAATGGAATTTCAGTTTGATAAAGCTTCACTCAGTTTGTCCAGAACAGCTCACTGTTTCCCAGTTTGCATGCTCTTGCATATGGTAATGGCACCATTGTATAGCCCGTTTTTCTCAGCTAGAAACTAGGGGAATCGTTCTTGTCTCCTATTCTCTAACTGTGCACAAGTAATATCACCAGTTCCCATGAAACATCTGTAGCACGGCCCCCTATATATTTGTAGAGTCATTCTGTTGTCCTGCAATCCTCTGTCATTGTTGTGATAGTTTCCGACTTCAATTCATAAAAATTGTCTAACTGGTCTTTTTATACCATGCTTTTCATTGCTAAAATCTTTACACTGAAAAAAATAGGAAAAATTTATGCTTCTAACAAGAATGGGCTTATGCTCCTTCCTTAAAACACAAACAGGTGATAACATATATGAAAAGGTATAGTTTTAAAGAAACTTGGTATCAAGTACCACAGATATCTAAGACATGGGAACAATGGAACTCTGACGACTTCAGCTGCAGCCTGCACAGAGGGTTTCCAGCCATAATGCGGGAGGAAGAAACCTGGGCAGAGTGCGCTGATTTCCTAGGGTGGCAGGAAAACAGCAGAGTCCAAAAGCAAATCACTGTTGTTTACAGTACCAGAGCAGGAGAGCTGCATGAAAAAGGGACTCTGAAAATGCTGTAGGCCTCTCCTCTAGCATTCAGCAGAAGCCAGGCAAGCGCTTGCATTTGAGGAGGCCAAAGGAAGAATTATGCAAAAATAATCAGAGGTAAGAGTGGGAGTATGTCTCTTCCGTCCAGCCAGCTGGTAGACCTTAGGACACTCAGGACAGTGTGCAGAGGAACCACATCCTAGCAGCAAGGATGAGTAGGTGCTGGATTATACACTGCTGTGGTTCCACGTAAAGTCTTAAATGCCAGACTAGAAAGGGTCAGACTATTTCTAAGGAACATAATATATTCCTAGAATAAGGCTCAAGAATATTGATAGGGGATGCAAGGGAGATCTGGCTGACATCTGTCACCCCATTGATTGCCAGGGTAGATTAAGCTGATCTGGCTGCCTAGGCAGGTGTCCCTTCCTCCCTCACGCTCCACATGCATCTCTCCCGAAGCTGTGCACTTGGTCCAAGAGGACAACCACTCCCTTAGAGGAGGACCGGTTCCTCAGTCAAGGATGTATGAGGAGCTGCGCTCCCCTGCTAGGACCCACAAACAAGCTCTCAAGAATATCAGTAGGACTCCAAAGACACCAAGGGTCCAGCAAAGGAGAGTCATATTGGTGTCTAGCTAAAGATTGACAAGCACAAAAGGCAGGTGGAATACAGACCCACATCTGCAGATGAGTCAGACAAGCGCAAGCCATCCCTCATCCAACACAGACATTCCGATTAGCAGAGGAAGATGTGAAATAAGGGTCATAACTGAAACTATATACTGAAATGCTAAAGATTAAAAATACAGTATGAGAGATGGATATGTAAGAAAGATCCTAACTGCACTCATGAGATGAAATAATGCACAAGATGGCATTAATGTCAGATTAGTCATGAATTAGAAAAGTTATATGGTCTTGAAATCAGTTAACACAATAATCTAAAAAGAAACATATTTGGGTATAAAGCAAGTCTTACTATATGAGAAATGATTCAACTGATACAAATTATGTTCTTTAATGACATAGATTAAATTAAAAAAATTCACAACAGAAAGATCTCTGGAAAATCTCAAATATTTGGAAACCAAGTAATAAATATCCTAATACTCATAGTTAAAAATAACAAAAATGGAAGTTGCAAAGTATTTAAAATGAGTGAAAAGGAAGACGATTTATCAAATTTGTAAAATTTGATCTAAAATTTGTAGGATGAAGGTATTAAAGGACTGATATAAACATATATACCCCTAAAAGCCAATTGAAAAAATAAAGTCTCAAAGTAATCACTTGGATTTCACTTAAAGAAAATAAGCAAAAAGAAAAAATAACATCAAGGAAAAGTAAGACAGAAAATGGTAGGAATCAGAGTATAGACCAGTGAAATAGAAAAAAAAAAAAAATAGAAAATCATGCTAGTTATTTGGGATCAGTTGTTAAACCCTGAACTAGACTGATCCAGAAATATTAAAAAGGAAAATATACCAATTATCAATATCAAAGGTAGTATCATACAAATTCCACAGCAAAAGTAAGGTGATATTAGGGACAAGTAAGAGGAAGTTGACAAATTCTTTTAAAGACATAAAACTGCAGCTCAGCTAAGAACGAACAATCCAAATCGCTCTGCATCTACTAATCAATTGAATTTGTATCTAAAATCTTCTCACAGACATATCTTCCTATGTAGAGGGCTTCAGTGATAAATTCTACCAAGCATTTAGGACAGAAATAATACCAATTCTGTACCAGCTCAAAAAATTTGAAATGGTGAGAATAATTCCCAACTTACACATCGAGGTCAGTATTACGTCATGAGCAGACCAGACAAACTTAAGGGAAGGCCACCATCGTCATCCATAAACAAAGCTATAAAATTCCTAAAAACTCTAGCTCATCAAATCCAACAACATATGAAAAGGATGAGACATCATAATCAGAGAACATAATCCAGCAATTAACCACATTAAACTAAAAAAGAAATTCAAATGCTTATCCCAGTAGAATGCATATAAAGGTTTTGACAGAATCTAACATCTTTGCCAGAAAGAGATTACAACAGACCAGAAATAGGAAAAAAGATCATGTTCAAGAAATATACTTAAGGATACATTTAATGGTGATGAATGCTTTCTTCTTTAGATCAGAGACAGGACAGGGATCCCGAATCCTATTGCCTCTCTATTCGATATTTTATTGGAAGTTCTAATGAGAGCAATAAGGAGGAAAATATATATAAGACATTAATATTTCAAAGAATATCCCAAATGATCTGAAAAGCCTAAGAAGAATTCTTTTTCCTTCTCAAGTATGTATCCATTAGAAGATGGTTACAGTCCTCAAGCAAAACAACATTTCAGAACAGATTAAATGCAGATGCAAATATGAGATGGGACACCAGCTGGCTTCTACAAAGGCAGACATTAAACCGATTTTTAAAAATTGTAAACAATGCTATTCAGTTCAATTCTTTTGTTTTAGAAATTAAAGATTTTCATAAAATGTTACTTATGTTAATATGCAATAAGCATATCACTGTTATTTTTAAATAGATAAATGTTTTCCATTTTTCATCTTTGATTTCCAATAAGTTGGTTTTTGACAGATATGAGGAATGAGTTTTAAGAATGTGAATGGGTCTAAGGCCAAAATATCTAAGTATTAGAATTTCGTAATCCACTGTTGTCATCTTTGAAGAATGGATTTTATTTTTAATTTATATTCACTGCTATGTATATTCCTTTAATCTTTAATTTACATCAAAAGTAAACAGCTCAAAGGATGTTGAACAGAAGAGTCAGACAGAAACTGTATCTGGGGCCTGAAAGGGTGGGAAATTCTCCATGGGACTTAGCTGAGCGTGTAGTTTAAAGGTGGGACCAGGCGTATGGAACAGTATACATACAAGAGACACCTTGGGCTTTCCTTCAAAAAAACTTAAAAAATTGTTTTCAGTCTCAAATGTTCTTATGATCTGGTAACAGCCATGAGGAAACTAAGGACGGAAGAGCCGCGAACGTACCTATACAGTCCCCGCTGGAGTCCTGCTTGTAGCCCATGTTGCATTCACAGCGGTAGCTGGACACAGTGGGGATGCAGCGGCCATTCAGACAGAGGTTAGCGTGGTGCTTGCAGACGTCGATGGTCTGGTTCAGAATGGCTGCGAGGAAAGCAAACACAGTCACGTTCAGTCCTGATGATGTGGACTGCTTCCCTTCGAGCTGACTTTTAAAAAATGACATTTGAGTGTAAATTAGTCAAGTGTGTATCAGAAGCCCACATTATCCCGTATTTTACTACATTTAATTTAAGGGACCTAAAAGCAAATTCTTGAGACACGTAGCTGTAACTTGCATTTAAGTTACACATCTGGAAACTGCCCATAATGATATCTTTTTAAAATTTCAGGAATGTTCTACTCGGCATTTGAATGCTTTCCATTTCTTCTTTGTAACTCTGCTGAATATTTTGATACAGTAAATAGGCGATATGCCAAAAAAGATAAACATAACACCGTGGGACATCATTAAACAGTATTATCAAGAGTAAGGCTTTAAAAAGAATGAACTTAAATTTCAAGAAATGAATACCAATGCTGGCCTGAAGTTTGCTGTTCTATTTCTCAAGCACTTTAACAAAAAGGTAAGGAAAAGATATATAGTGTTTGGACGAGCACAGTACCGTTCTGAGTTTATCTCAGCTGAGAAATGGTTTTGGAAAGACTCCCAAGGAGTGCAAAGACGGGGTATCAGCGACAGGCCAAGGAAAACAAAGGAGCTCGAAACATGATTTTTAGCAGTGGCATCTGGACCAAAGTATCACCAGGCTTTCATCTGTATTTTGAAGAGCTCAGACTTTAAGTCAGGTTCTCTCTCTCTCTCTGTCTCACACACACACACACACACACACACACACAAACACACAACACACACAAAAACACATGTGCATGTGCACACACAAGTCTACATACCCACCTTTTGCAAAATAAAAATATACATCAGATCTTATAATAATATCACTAGAGGCAAAAAAAAAAAAAAAAGCTGAAGAATTTACAGAAAACGTGACCACTTACTTAGTCCAGTGATGATGGGTCCCTGTCCCCCGGCTCCCACGCCAGCTCCCCCAACACCAGGAGAAAAGCCGTTGCCTCCAGGGATGGGGAGGAAGCCTGCCCCTCCTGGGCCATAGCCATTGCCATTTGGGGCAAAGCCGTTTCCCCCGGTGCCTCCAGGTCTGGAACCGGCGCTCCCTGGAACCCCTCCCATTGGAAGTCCCTCCATGCAAAGTCTGCGATATTCCTCTAGAAGAAGAGAAAGTCTCAGTGAATGCATATAAATGTCTTCTGGCATAATAAAAGCGACTGGCACGTTGTGAGCGATCACTGTAGTTTACACTTCTGCACAGACAAGCAGGTGATTACAGTTTGCTGTGCTGGGGATTAGACTCTGGGCCTCACACTCTTAGGCAAGTGTCTCTCCACTGATCAACGTTCTCAGTGCTGGCACAGCACGGGAGAGGTGTGGGTGTGTCATAAAATACTTCAACCCTATGTGCCACACCATTTTGACTGAGTCACACAAACAAGAACCATGTATATGGAAATGTCAATTTTAGAACACTAGGTGAAGCATAAAGCTCCAGAAGTGTGTAAAGATGCAAAGATTGACTTGACAATAGATGGAAATTATAGTTTTAGTATTGTATTCTATGTTTCGTTTCACTTGAAATTTCATCAATCTACCTACACATTTTTATATCTCTTTTCTTTCAAGGACATGTTTTAATATGGTTCCCAAATAATGTTTTTCTTACTAAGGTGGATTTTTTTACTTTCCTAGTACTTTTTTCTTTAAAAAATTTTTATTGAGTTTATTGGTACATTTTAGGTACAACTTATGATCACACTCCTTATTGAGAATTTGTACCTGCACAGGATCCACTGGATTCTTATTTTATCCTCTTCTCTGCCCGCCCCCAAGTCCTTCCCCATGGACATTAGCTTTGTTTCTATTCTATCCTTTTTACCTTCAATTTTTTTCCTGAGAAACTGAAGATATAAATGGGGACCAAAAATACATAACAGATATTGTGAAATAGGAAGAAATGTTCAAAAGGGAGGAGGAATTGGGGGTGTGTATGGAAAATAATACTGAGGATTTTTAATAGTAGACAATGTCTGATAAGTTTTAATCCTTTCTCTTTAGTTTTATAAGTAGCAAACATAAATGAAGACAAGCAAGAACATAACAACTGACTTATTCCTTTAAATATTCACAGAATTACTGCACTTTATCAGAAGAGATAAAAATTGTTAATCATATATTTCTAGTGGAACTGGGAAATTTCAAAATTATTTACTACATATTAACTTTGCTTCATATTTTAGCTAATTGATTTTGGTGTTTCATAGCTCAGTGATTTTGAAAGAAGGCAGAATGTGTCTTGATTTTTTTCTCCATAACAGTATATACAAGTATGTATTGTTGTATTTTTCAAAAAATTTAATTACTTTTACTAATTTTATAATATGAAAAATATATCAGTATACTCTTATGTGAAAAACATTAATCATACTTTACTACATTTAATGAAAGAAACTACTTCTCATTCACTCCAAAGTAATTTTCCAGTGCTAACTCAGTTAATACAGCAAAGTGAAGGGCAGGTGTTAATTTTCAAGGTCAGGAGAAAGAAAAAATATTTTCAAGAATTAGAACCCTATACACTGACAGTATTGTTGCAGTAAACTATGACTGTAGGCCTTAGTCATTTGAAGATATTAAAGGTCTGAAATGAAGAAAGATTATAACATGAATTTAAATACAATATGTTTTTTTTTTAATGCTCAAAAACAAATCAATGAATTTTCTAAAGTTCCTCTGTGTTATTAAATAAGAATTATCAAGATGGCGCCAAAAAACAATGAAATCCTTTTCCCCATAAGAAGACTTAGGTTACTGGGGATACTAATGGATGTACAGATATAATTCGACTTAAGGGAAGAGCAGAGCACACCACCATGGCTGAGTTTGAAACCAAGCTTGTCTGAGGAGAGTCACTCACCGGAGCCCCTGACGGGACAGGCCTCGGGAATGGACCCCGTGCCCCAGCAGCGGCCCGGCTCACAGCAGCACTGCCTTCTCGTCATTCTGCCTGGGAGCTCCTGTGCACAGCGACCATTCACCAGGCCGGAGAAGCAGGTGCCTGTTCTCTGATCTGAACATACAAAAGGCACAATGAGATATACTGCAGAATTACTCCATATTCTTACAGCAATCATTTCAGTCAATAGAAATGTTTAGGTGAAGCAAATTATTTGGCTTATTCTTTATTATATCCATTCATTTGCCTCGGTTTCTACACATTTATTCAATAAACACTCCTTGAGCACTTATTCCATGTCATACTGCAGGAATATAAAAGTAAAAGAGGTGAAGCAGACAAGAGGGCAAAGCACACAGAAAAGCTAAGTTTGGAGGGATCTAACCTCAACCCTAGTACTCAGCATGCATATTTCGGTATATACAACTGACACTTTGTGGATGTTTGTTTTGCAGTAACATTTGACTGATACAGGTACTAAATGAGAAATATTAATCAAAAGCAGCTTGAAGCAGTAACATCTGAGAAGATACTTGACTAACTTGGAACAGGAGCCAAGGAGGTCTCCAAAGGAGAAGCTTTAAGAGAGAGGATCTGCTTGTGCATGTGATGAATGAGAATTTGCAAAGAGTGGAAGGCCAGAAGCTCAGAGAGATAATGAAGGGTGTCATGCAGCCGTATAGGCCATAACAGAAGCAATTTTGAATTTTGATGGAATGTGATGGAGACATTTTGAATGGCTTCAATTACAAAACAGTGGTTGACATTTTAAAGGCCTTTTGGCTCCTAAGAGAACTGACCTCATTGGGAGCAGAAACCCATGAAGAGGCCAATGCTGATACTCAGGTGAGAGATGATTATAGCTCTGATGGGGGGGGGTGGCTATGAAGGTGCTGAGAGGAGCAGGGGCAGGCCCCCCAAAGGCACAGCCTCTGGGACCTTCCCTGGATATGGGGTATGAACAAAAGAAAGTCTTGAAAACATCCTAGACTTTTGATTTGCAAATCTCAAGTGGTGACGATCAGGTGAGAAACTGAGGACAGAAGGTTATATTTTTCTGTAAAACACAATGTGGGATATAGAATAATGAGCCTGAGATCTGGAGGGACAGTCAGACTGAAAGGACCTGTCTGTGAGCTGTCAGTGTATATGTGTGAAGTCAAGCCATGAAGCTAGAGATGCATCCGAGAACTAGGGTAATGAAGAAGTGCTAATAAGAAGGCAGAGCAGAGTGAGAACTGAGGAGTGACTCTGTCATTGCTGTATCTAGTTTCCCTCAAAGCCTGATCTGGTCAGAGGTGGGGTTTTCAAAAGTGGCTGGATCTAGGGTGTGTAGTGGTGGGACTGAGGATATGATGATACTCTGGGATTGATGGTCCAGTGCAAGAATGAAGGGTGAAGGTAGCCAGCATAACATATAGGAGACAGAAAGTGTGTAACTGCTGGTTGCTTGCTGCTTTCTGCTCACTTTCTCCTCCAATGCACCTCTCTGCCATGCCATGCCAGCTTGGAGGCAGCCACCTTTGGAGTAAAACCTCTACAAACTGGGAGCCACGTGAACCTGCCCTCTTAACTTTAGGTGCCGTGTGCTTTGTCTCAACAGTGAAAACAGTAACTAAGACACAGTTTGCCAGCAATGCTGTGCTGAGGTGCCTGCACCATAGTGCAGAATCAGACCAGGAACAACCTGATTGAACGTGATTAAAATGGATGTTACTCTACCTGCTGGGTTGACAGCGGGTCTCAAAAGGAGGTAAAGTTAGAGGACAGGTTATAATAACTACAATATACCACGTAAAATGCAAAACTGCAGAGTGACAAAATAGCATCCATAAACTTTGTGGGTTTCTAACTGAAACTGCCTTTATTTTAACCAAGGAAGAATTGTGAGCCTAACTGAGTATATGCTATTCAAACTTTAGTAAGATGCTTTCAATGACATGTTCCCAATAGTCACAAGAAGATGTATTACAATAGTCAGGAGTCGCATACCACTGATGCGGATAATCCTAGCTACAAATAAGAGGTAAAGTAAGAGATTTTAGTACTAAGTCCAGATTTTAACATACATATATTGATACTGTTTCCTTCACCATAGTTGTGTTTCATGTTCTATCTAAGTTGTCAGAATATAAATGAATTGGCATTAGGATACTTTGCCTAACACCGTGGTACAACCACTCATTTCTCAAAAGAAACACACCATGCTCAGTAGCAAAGCACTGATGTTGACTCACGTGTGCATAAATTCACTGAATACTATAAAAAACTGCACAGTTTGGCTTGCATTGTTTTTCAGTGGGAAAAATCACACAGCTTTACTTTTGTTGCTAGTAGCAATCTAGAAAGACAGGCTTTGCAACATCTATTCTAGAAACCCAAAGTGTCACATGCCTAGATGTACTGGAGTATTACACTCTTCAAGTATGGGGGATAGGTGTGGGGGATTTAGCTCAGTGGTTCCAGTGCCTGCCTTGCCAGCACAAGGGCCTGGGTTTAATCCCTGGTAACCACATACAGCCAATGTTGTAACCACATACAACCAATGCCAGGCATGGTGATTCACACCCACCAGCATTCATACCCACAGTGTCAGGTATGGTGGTTCATATCTATAATCCCAGCACTCAGGAGGCAGAGGCAGAGGCAGGAAGATTTCTGTGAGTTCCAGGCTCACCTGGGCTACACAGTGAGCTCAGGGCTAGCCTGAACTACAAAGCAAGACCCTGTCTTAAAAAAAAAAAAATAGAAAGAACAGAGGATAAATTAAGCTAACAGGATAGTGTATTTCTATCAGTAATCACTAATGTTATGGAATATAACCAGTGCACAAAGTAGGATGGAAATATTTGTCTCTTCAAAGACTGAGCAGAAGAGGTTGTATTGTAAGGCTTTAAAGAAAATATAAAACCACAGGCTTGAGTCAAGAAACCTAATTTTACACCCAAAAGGTAACAAATGTTTATTTTATGTTTCCAGTAGAATAGTTGATTAGCTATACTGAATGTCCCTCTCAATCAAAACACTCAAGATAAAACACAGAAAATATATAGAAAAATATCACCTAGCTGGCAAAATAAATAAAATAAA
Source organism: Petromus typicus (assembly GCA_004026965.1). Lineage (NCBI taxonomy): Eukaryota > Metazoa > Chordata > Mammalia > Rodentia > Petromuridae > Petromus > Petromus typicus. The sequence continues at coordinate 18,197 of PVIR01020112.1, forward strand.
ATAAAAGATGCAGCGCCCCCAAGGAGGTGAAAACGGGACTCTGGAGGTCAGTGTGCACAAAATTTGGTTTTACTTTTAGGCTCCTGTTAACTCTAGAGAGATAATGTTTCAACTCTACAGAGCACATCAGATTTATAAAAAGTCCCGTTTTCACACACCATTACATGATAGGAAACACCTTTATGAAGTTCAAGCCAAATATCCTCAGCATATGTCTGACTCCAGGGATGAGATAAAGAAGAGTGTCCTGTCTCAGAGCGCAGCTTCCCCGAAAGGCACAGGTATTTCCCAGAAACACCAATACTGCCCAGTTCCGCTCTTCTCTTTGTGTCTGAAATGTCATGGTCCTTAGAAAGAGCCGTATTAAGAATGTTATTATGTAGAAGATTATCTGGAATTTTAAAAAGGGCAAATGATAGGAAAACGGGGCCCAGGAGCATCCAGGGGCGCAGGAAACGCCTGAAAAAAGTCAGTGCAGCACTTGGCATGTGTTTTGTTGTGGGGCTCACACATTATATGGACATTAAACAATTCTGCTCCTCGGATTATTTCCCATCACCTTCACTCCATTCCGAACAAGGTTCACAAGAGACTTATTTACAGCCACTCGGAAAAAGGAAGCGATTCTTCTCCTCTGCTTAACATAGAAATCTGTCTTGAAACAAAATAATGGTTTACTTATCAGAGTGTGTTTCATGGCTTGATTATTTAGTCTAAACTGAATTTAAGAGGGCTGATGGTTAATTATACAGTGTAATGAAACCTTGGTAACAGCTGGGGATTGTATCCCGGAATCAGTGTAGCTCCTTTGCTCCTTAAGAAAGGGAAGGTTCAGCCAGGAGACACGCGGCGGTTCGGCTCGTCCAGGTCAGAACTCTGGTGAGGTCCGGGCTCGATAAACCGCAGTCATGATCCCCGGCCCAGTCGCCTGCACGTGCCTCTGACCGTCTGGCTCCAGGCAGTCCCCTTGATTAGTTCTGCAGTCTTACTATCCCTAACGTACTTTCCTGTGAACTTCAGTGTCCACCTTATTCACCGGTGACGACACAAAACCTTTTCTTAATTAAAATAAGCATCTCAGTTTCAGTGCCAGCCCTTTCCTGTATTTCAGTTAAAACTAAAACTGGTCAGTACCCTGCTTCACTCCTGCCTTCAGCGCCTGTGGGCTGTGCCTAGGACCTGGCGTTGGCCTCACACGGGATCCCCAGTGTCATTTGGGGTGCACGCTGTGTAAACAACTGCGCCGGTTTCATTTTTAAGCACCACACTACATCACTGTATGGCCTCTTTGCGCTTTTAAAAATCTGTCCTCTCACCCACTTCCAAGAAATACCCTGCCCCAGTGATGTTCACCTTCGTCCCGCTCAAAAGTCTTGATGGGTTCTCACGGCCCTCGGGCCACCCTGCAGCTCTGTTCATAACCTGTGCGGCATAGAACTTGCTCTCAGCCGGCTTCCCCACTGCCGCCTCGCTCCTGGTCAGGTCTCCTCCCCAGACAGACGCAGGCTCGGGACCTGTGGGCCTGCTCATGTCCTTCCCCTGCACCGAACGTCCATGAAGCTCCCCCAGAAGCGCGAGGTTATGGTGACAGTGTCATGTCACGGTAGGAACTTCTCAGTTCCTCTCGTTTCCTGAACTTGCCGCTGACTGGCCTGTAGGGTCCTCCGGCTTGGGATCCCTGTCTGCAGAGATGCCCAATGCGGCTTGTGAACTGGTCGTCAACTTGGCGCCCGCTGCCAGCCCTTTCTGAGCCTATGCTGCAATGTGGAAAGTAGGTATTCATGATGCCCGGGGCAGCGTGCAGTGGACTCCAAAATGACCTAATGCTCATCAAGTAAAATGCTATTAACATGCTTTTACAGAAAACAGCCGCCGTGATGTTTCGGCTCCTTGAAGATAAGCCACATATTAGCATTCTATTCTTTAAAAACTGCTTACATGGAAACATGTGATAACACACTAGATACAAATTACACCTAGAATTTCTCTTTTGTGTTTAGCACACGATAAAAAGACCACCCTATTTTAAAGTTAAAATGATCAGTTAATCTCTCCTGCCATGTGAAATTTTTTTTCCATGTAAAATTAGAAAAATAAATTTTTAATGCTTTATGTGGTATAGGTTCAGGATTTGTGTTCAATGGATAATATGCAGTTTCATATTAAAAAGTGCTCTGAGTTTATCCAGCTCATTACCACTGACATATATCGTATATAGCTACAAAAATGTCACTTGGAAATACCTGTGATGTATATTTGAATCTTAGCTAAGAAAACGCTGACTCAGGATTTTATAAATCAGTCAAAGAACTCTAACACATTTAAATGTGTGGTTTTTCTCTCATATGGAAAACACATACTTATTCCAAATGCAACATAGTTATTCAAAGAGATTTTCAAGCCCCTTACTTAATTTTAATACTGGCTTTTTAATTGCTGTGAGTCATTCTCTCTCCTATTCCTAGGAGAGATGTAGACAATGAAATAAGAGACACTTCCGGTCAGCGAAGGACTCACTTTCTGGAACTCAAGCCTCCAGGACCATGGCTCAGGCCAGGGCGTCTTGTCCGACACGGTGCCGAGTGACACAAAGCAGTTGTTAACGAGCACACGGGTCAAGAACAGGAAGTTCCTGAATCCAACATGACCTAATTCATTCATTTGTTGCTTTTCCTACTCATTCAGAAAAGATTTCCTGAGCACAAAATTTGTGCCAGATACAACATTAGTTGCACAAGACAGCACATAGAAGCCTGGCCAGTGAGGAGCGAACACAGAGCTCTGGAGCAGTGCAATAGACCCGCAGATGAGGGAAGCGAGAAATAAAATGAAAGGGCTGTTATTTCCACCTAAGAAGAAAACGCATATCAGGTTAAAGTCTCTATAAACAGTGATGCCCGGTTTGAGATCGGATGAGCTGGGCTTTGATGAGCTCAGGAGATGGGAATCAAGATGTTTTCAGCAGACAGGGGACTGCGGATAAGGAGGGCAGTGCAGATGTGTGGGAAAGAGCTGGCAGGGGGAGGTCTCAGGTGCTGGAGTCCTGGGTACAGACGCGGCCTGATTCTAAAGAAGTTTGAATTTCCAGGTGAAGACCTATGAGGGGCCAAGAGGTGGAAGGAGTTTACCAGAAGTTAGTGGCAAAACAGAGATCCTGCATTGAGGAAGGGCCATCTTACTAACCCGAGTCACATACATGTACCTTCCTTTTCCTCCTCTTCTCAGTGACAGCAGGATGATGATGATAATAATGAGGAATATTTTACTGAAGAAAATTTACCAGATGAAACTGAAGTAGAGAGCGGTAGCCTACCTGAGGTCTCATCACAGCTCAGAGGCAATGGAAATGTCTATCCTCATGCTCCTTACGTGATTTGCTAATGACAGCTGTAATTTTTACACCACTACTACCACTGTTTCTCCGTTACTACCATTACCACTGTTCTGCTATTCTGTGAGACAACGGTATGGCTCCGAAGGCACAAGATACCTCTCACCCTCTGATGGATATGCCAGCATGTCACGACATGTTACCATGGACTTGTGACACCAGGGGAATATAGGGCTTGGTCCACGGCTGTCAGACCAGACCTCTGAATGGGCCAAGCAGGACCATTCTTTGGGTACTGAGCACATTTCTCTAACCCCTGTGCTCCGTGAATCCTAAAGAGAACTACACATATTTTTCCTCATTTTTGGCTATTGGTAGATTAAAACTGAAAGTGAATAAACTTAATACTCAAGCAAACAAATTCAAGGGCGGTTCACTGCCACGATCCGGTAGGAAGGGACTCTGCAGAGTCCGTGCGCACAGCGGAGGGAAGCCGGGCCAGACTGAGGATGGGGGACCTCACCGTACCCGAGAAACATGGACTGATCCTTCCAAACAGAGGAGAGTGAGTGTACAAATCTATTTGGCTTTTGAATATGTTTGAGACACACATTGAGAAGCGCCAATTTCTTCTTTTGTAACGTCTACTTTTTCCTAGAATACACAAGCTCTAAGTATGATGCTAACCACATTCATGATTCACACTAAGGAAAGAATCTTGGAAAGAACTGATTGCTACATTCCGTCTTCCAAAGCAACTTTGACAATTCTTCCTCATGCTTTTGTGTCTGTGACACGGGAATGAACGATGTTTTGAGGAAGTCTTTCCTCGTCCCCAAATGATTCTGACAACGTAAAACAGACCCAGAAGGCTCCTGAGGCTGCAGTCCTTGCCAACAGTACCCGGTCTGCGCCGCGCTCAGGTGTGGGACCCCTTACTTTAAACAACCTCCAGCTATTTCCCGGATGGGTCTGTAATTGTTGCCATCTTCACACCTGCGGGAGCTGCTCTGTCCTGAAAGAGGAACAGCGCGCTGCCCTCCACGCGCCACACTTACCGACACACTGCGCGCCGTCAGCCGAGGCTACGTATCCGCGTGGACAAACGCAGAAATAGCTTCCCACGGTGTTGGAGCACTCGCCCGTCTCACATATCCCGGGAATGACGCTGCACTCATCGATGTCTAATCACGGGGAGAAGGAAAAGATAATTGAGGGAAGCCATCGTGAAAGAGAGATAGAAACAAAACAAAACAAGAAAAGGGTCCGAGAGCACTCGGGGCTGATTAGGTCAGATCGTGTAACCTGACGATACTCTTGTTTCACAATTTCTCACAGATTTTCTATGGGAACTGAGATGAAAGTCAACTCCCATGGCAGTAAAACAAGGCCAACTAAAGCAGAACCCTGTATCCCCCACACAAGGCAATTTAAATTGGAAATCAGGAAAGATGTCAGCATTTTAGTTTCCATCCTGCTTCAACCAGGGAGCTCATTGCAAAATACATAATTACATCTTAAAATACAGAAAATTATAGTTGAAAATCTATAGCTAATTTTCAGTCTCATTATTTGAACCGTGAAGAGTGGCTAGTAATTGTTTTTCTTATGTGGCTTTAGGACATGTTTTTGTACTTACATTTGAACATGGGTATAGGTGACATTCTGGGAATAAGTTTAATCTAAAATAACACAGAAGCACGGCGAGGGGAACGCTCGGGAGACCCTGAAAGGGCCTATGCCATCCCCCACACTTAGCCATTCAACTGTTCAGTGCTAAGAAAGTCTATTTCCTTTCACACTAATGAAATAGTTTTCCCTAAAGCAGAAACCCAGCTGTTTATATAAGCATGAATGTACTTCTCAGACGCAGGGAGCAGAAAGAGGTGGAAAGTCGAACAAAGCCACCGTGGAACGTCCTGGAGCTCACGGCTAAGACATGTGAGAGGAGATGAGCCTGGGAGGGGGGCCGACTTGGGGAGTCTTCAAGAGGAGGTCGAAGCAGCGAAGCAGCGAAGACCAGTGAATGGAAGGGAGAGCGATGAAAGCCATAAACCTAGACAGCTACTTAGAAGTCAAAATAAATGAGTGCTTTCAGCTTCATAAATATATTATATATATATATATATATATATATATATATTTATTTATTTATTTAGATTACAACAAATTAAAAGAACAGGCAAAAGAATCACATTTTTATTGTACAGAAATGGAAACTGCAAAATATCACGATTTTAAAAGCAGTGGGCAGTGCCTGTCTTGCAGTCGTGACTGGCGTGTTCATTTCCTTCCATCATTCTGAAAGTCACTCTTGCCTATGAGCTTCTACAAGCTGGAAGAGGAACTAACTATGTGCTGGTATTGCTTCTTGCTGAGTTCTTTTAGAAAACTGTTTTGAGATCCAGGCATCCTATATAAATCTTCGCTTGGGGGCTGACAGCTGCCAAAGGCTGAGGTATGAATCAGGATTCACCGGTGCCCTGAGAGAGACCAGCATCTGATGAAATCTGACCGCATAGGAATAAACATAGTATGTGGTGAAAGTCACCACTGGAATTAATCCGACAAAATGGAACCACGCGTGCCGCGTTGGGACCTGCCGCACCCTTGCTGCTCTCTTAGCAACTGCGTCTTCTTTCAACTCGCCGCAGAGCCAGTAAATGAAACAAAAACAGCTCACTGTGTTCACCAGAGAGCCTGACCAGGCACCTCTGGGCAGGGAGAAGGAAGAAACGGAGAGTGTGAAGTAGAGCAAATGGAACAACAATGCAGAACCAAAGCAGACCTTTGTATTCTCATCATCACTTATGTTACATCAGTATTTCCAGAGCTTGTCGAGTCCAGGATTGACACAAATTCTTAAACATTAGGAGAATGCAAATCCTTCATGTGAATGCCAGTGTATATTTTTAGATACTTCCTTTCATAATAAGGAACATTTCGGTCCTGAGTCCTATATCCCCTTCATGATAACAAAAAGTATAAGATTGAGAGATGTGTAACAATTATCTTTTCTAGGGAAAAATACCTGTGACACAGAACACATGAAGTGATAATACATTTGGTTCTTCTGTTAAAATATTTTATTATACAATATCTGTAAACAATAATTCAATACTCTCCTTAAAATTAAATAACAACCTTAAAATGTTAGCCTCAAATTAAGTGGATTTAAACGGCTTATGAAGGTATTTAAAAATTCTGCCTAAAAAATAAGAATTCTGCCAGGTGTGGTACACCTATGTAATCCTAGCACTCAGGTGGCTGAGGCAGGAGGATCATAATAATTTTGATGCCAGCCTGGGCTACATAGTAAGCTCAAGGCCAGTCTGAGCTACATAGTTAAGATCCTGTCTCAAAAAAAAAAAAAAGAGTAAAAAATGAAAGAATGCTTTTCACTTATTTTGGGGTGAGATAGGCCTCCCTCCCAAATTTTAACATTTACAATTACAGGTGCCTGTAAAAGACTGATAAAAAAGGGCTACATTCTGTGCAGTCATGCCCAACATTTATTCATTAGATTAAATTTAACATTAACATTTATGTTTCAAGTCTGCATCATACATTAATTCTTCAAAATCATATTTCACAATGAGATTTGAAAGTTGTATCTTCACAAGTATTAATTATATATATACAAAGGTTTCCAATGATGACAAGTGTATTCATGGAAAATGGTGAGGTCTTAACAGTAATTAATCTCACATTAATGTGCTCCCACCTATATCCTCTACAACTAGTTTTTAAATTTTTATCAGTTTGGAGCTTTCATTTGTAAATATCAGAAAAAATGATCCAAAGGGACAGAAACCAAAAAAGTAATGGTTCTCATGTCTAGGAGCCCAGAAATGGTCCAGACTTCAGAAATGCTTCAAGCCCAAGTCTCACGTTTGGTTCAGTTTCTCTACATGATGCTCAGCTGAGCTCCTCTCTCTAACACCATCCTCAGGCTGCCTCTGTTGTGGAGACAAAGACCCGGAGCAGGTGCATGCTGGTTCATCGACAGGGATGTCTACCAGAAGCGAAGTCTCCTAGAGGCTCCCTCCTTAGAAAGAAAACTTTCCCCTAGAAGCTCCGGTAAACTTTTCCTTGATGTTTCAATACGCCAAATTTTGACTGATTCCTCGGCCAGGAAAACATGCTGGCTGGTTTCAACCTGGATTCCTGACCCAATTGCTGTAGCAAGTAGAATGTATTTAGCTTTACACTAACAAACAGCTTGGGACAGATGAGTCTGAAAATGTGGAGCAGCTGAAGAATGCAAAGTGCGTTAGATGGCTGGGAAACAGAAGCACAATAAACTCACTAAATATCTACCACATGGTAGGGAGTCAACCCGAGGGCTGTGGCTTCCACTGTGAAGGGGATCACTGCTGTTCAGGAAGAAATTTAAGTGAAATAAGAGTATTACATAAGCATAACAATCTAGGAAGACAAGCCTGTGTGATTGTGGATTAATGGCACAATAGTCTGATGACACATGTTGAGACCCGTCAGTCAAGCTTTATGAGAAGAGGACACACATTAGAAGATGACTGGAAATCAACAAGAATTTGTTACTGGGAAACGTCCAGACTCAGCCTGACTGACGAGAGGCGGATGCGGTGCTGTAGTAAGGAGTGAGGAGAGGCAAAGAGCCCGGGCCGAAGGGAAGCTGAGCTCTAGCCATTCTCAAATGGGATGTTGGAGGGAAACAGACAAACGCCCCAACCTGCACAGCACAAAGGTGAGTGTGAAGCTGAGTGGAAGTGTGAGTTCTGAGGACACAACCTTGTGAGTCTTCACCACATACGTGGCGTACATCTGACACTGCGGCGATGGGTTAGATTCCCAGAGAAGACAGATAAACAAAAACGTAAAGAGGGTGCCCTGAGATCCAGCCATGTCAAAGGAGAGATGGAGGGAAAAAGACAGGACAGGACACCGGAAGGACAGACCAGGGAGGTGACAGGAAATGCACAACAGAAGCTGCTGAAGAGAGGGGAAGGGAAGGCCTGCTAAGAGCGCCATGAAGGGAGAGTGTCCGGCCATCCGAAGATTCTCAACACAAGATTTCTAGGTTTTTTTTTTTTTTTTAAGTAAGATCTAAACAAAACCATCTGACAGATTTCTGACCGCCAAACCACATAACCTCATATTTGTCAACTAGCATTTAAATTTATTGTAAATCTTACGGTAAGCAGGATATAATGAATCATGTGGTAAATGGGGTGATCTCGGGTCCCATTGGGCTCTACCAACACCGCCCTGGAGACACCGTCAGTCCTAATAACTTCATGTCACACAGAAAAGCGGTCCGTGTTAACATGTAGGTTACAGAGAACTCAGGACTACTAACACAAGAAGCTTCACTTGAAAAGCATTCTTAGAATATCTTCTTGCTCTCAGTGCCAAAGCTTACTCCACAAGACCACTGTGGGTAGAGAAAGAAGTAGGTCGCAGGTCTGTTTGCTGTACACTGGGCTTCTGTTTATTGATATGTATTATTCGGTACTAAGGCTAATTAGGAACTGTTAAATGTGTTAAATGTTACAAAGTCCTCCCCTTCATCTCAAGCCTTCCTAAACACAACCCACAATAGTAATACTGATATGATAAAATGCAGTATAATGGAAAGCTAATTGCTTTCCCTTTTCAGAGTCTGATAGCAAGATGTATATGAACCAGATTCAGAATTTCCTTGTGAACTTATAAATAGCTTCGTCCTGGTATCATCCCAACACTATATACTTTACTCACTGACTGGGTCAAATCCAATTGGTTTTCGAGTATTTCTACTAGTGTTGTACAACCATCAACTACAACCTCATTCAGAACATTTTTTTTACATGATTTTTTTTTTAAAAAAATCTGTATTGGTACATTACATAAACACATCATAATTGCACTCAACAATGAGAATTTGTACCAGTATATGACACAATTTAATTCTCATTTTTTCCCATAGCCCTACCTACTCTACTCCCCCACCCCCACATACATAAATTTTGTTTCCTTCCTTTTTTTGTTATAATCTCATTATTTTTCTCCCTTCACTCCATTTCACTTTGAGTATTTTCTATTTCACAATATATAACATACATTCTAGAACTCATTTACATCTTTATTTTCTCACACCAGAGAAAAGATGCGATATTTACACATCTGTGACCTATTTATTTCACTTATGAGGATGCAGAACATTTTTAACCCAACAAAAGAAATTCCACCCCGTTCACAATCGAGCCTTCTATTCCCATCCGAATCCGAGGCAATTGCTAGTCTTGCCTCTATTTCTATATACTTACCTGCCCTGGATGTTTTATACCAATGGAATACTAAAGCATGTGGTCTTCTGTAATAAACTTCTTCCATTTAGTATGATGCTTTCAAAATCCGTTCTTATTGTGGCATGTATCACAATTCCATTCCTTGCAACTGCTGAATAATGTTCTACTACATGAAATACTACAGATTGTTTACCCATTACCAGTTAGTTGATGGATATTTGGGTTATTTCTATTTTTTGGCAAACAGAACTAAAGTTGCTTTGAATATTCAAGTACTTGTTTTTGGTAGATACATGTTTTCATCTCGCACAGGTACACACCTAGACATGTAGTTTCTGGGTCATACAGTAACTCTGTTTAGTTTCTTGAGTGACTGCCATGCTATTTTCAAAGTAGCTGTAATATTTTACATTCTCATAACAATGTATGAGGGTTCCAGTTTCTTTCTTTCTTTTTTTTTTTGAGACAGGGTCTCGCTTTGTAGTTCTGGCTGGTCCTGAGCTCAGCCTCCAACTCACATCACAGCAATCCTCCTGCCTCTGCCTCCCGAGTGAGTGCTGGGATTACAGGCGTGAGCCACCACGCCTGGAACTGTGGTATGTGGTACTGATTGCTGCTGGGCATGAGTCTCCACGCCCAGTATTGTATGTGGTTACCAAGGATCGAACCCAGGTCCTTGCGCTTGCAAGACAGGCACCGGAACCCAAGTCCCTAGCCCGAAGGTTCCAGTTTCTCTGCATTCTCACTAACAATCCATTATCATCTTTTTTTGTAGATAGTAAATATGAAGTGGTATCACATTATATTTTGTTTTGTATTCATTGATGACTAATGATGTCCAGCAAAGTTACTTTACTCAATTCCTTTATGCATATTTAATATAATTGTCTTTTAAATAATGAATATAAGTGTTCTTCATATATGTCCCATAGATAAAGTATACGTATGATTTACATATGAGCTATAGCATCAGGTTTTTAATCTCAGTTTCTATTAAAAGGAAATCAGAGGGCCAGGAATTTAGTGGTTCCAGTATCTGCCTTGCAAATGCAAGGGTCCAGATTCGCTCCCTGGTAACCACATACAACATTGCTGGGCATGGTGACTCACACCCCACAGTAATCAGTGCCACATACCACAGTGCTAGGTGTGGTGACTCATGCCTGTAATCTCAGCACTTGAGAGGCAGAGGCAGGAGGATTGCTTGAGTTTAAGGCTGAGCTTAGGGCAAGCCTGAACTGCAAGGCGAGACTGCATCTCGAAAAAAAAAAAGGAAATGAGAAATTTTAATAGGAACTGTATTGCATCTTCATCAATTTGATGATCACTCCTATTTTAACTATATTAACTCTTCCAACCTATGAACTTTCAATATCTTTCCACCTATTTAGACTAATTTCTTTCAAAAAGATTTTACATTTTTTTAGTACATCTGTTTAATTTGTTTCTAAACATTTTCTTGATTTTGATGCTATTACCTATGGAATTCTTTTCTCATTCCAATGACTCCAATGTCAGAATGTTCATTCCCAGTGTCTAAAAATGAAATTCATTTTTGTATACTGGTTTTGAACTCTAATCTTGCTGAACTTACTGACTGGTTCTAGTAGCTTTTATTAACTTAATAGTGGATACTTATTTACTGCAGTTGATGCCTCATAAACTAAATGCATGACATCCGCATAAAGAGATCCAATTGTCCTCTCTCACCCAGGGTTCTGTAGTTTCAGTTACTATCTTAGTTACTTTTTCTCATGGCTGAGACCAAATACTCAACACCAAAAGTTAAAGGGCACAGAGTTTATGTAGCCCTCAGGGTGTAAAGGTTTTAATCTATAATTGGTGGCTCCAAGGCACAAAAGCAGAGGGGTGACATTATGGCGGCAGAAGACAGCAAAAGGGGAGAAAACAACAAAAGCAACAAGAGACCTTAACAGCATCTTCCTGCCCCTTTTATCTTATTCAGACACTTAGGGTAGATAGAACCCACACCTTTAATCTTAGTCCTCACAGACCCAGTACTGTATCATGAAACATCCTCTCTAGATTCAGCCACCTTTGAAACAGTCCCACCTCATACATAGGAGGTTGTAGGGGACATCTAGATATAGGCATAACAGTTACCTGTGCTCAAACATGGTCCAAAAATGTCAAATAAAAATTCCAAGCTTAAATAACCTGTAAGGATTAAACCGTGTGCCTTTGAGGAGCAGGATGAAATATTGCACATTGTCTGAGATGTGAATCAAAACTACTGTTCAACATATTATTAGCCCTTTCTGTGTTTAAGTCATTCCTATTTTACTTAATGATGGCTGTAAGACAAGTGTATAATACACCTGATATGCCTAACTTATTAATTGGACTACACAAGTATAAATGATAGGGAAAAACATATATACAGTAGTACCTCTGCAATCAATTTGGTTTTTAAACAAAAGCATTCAGCAAAATTTTGCTCTTAAACACAAACACACAGAAACGTGGCATCTTCCTCTAAATTATATAACAAATTAAGATCATTATCCACAGTAGCACTATATGATTTTAGGGGTCCACTGAGGTCTTGGAGATTATCCCAAGCAGATGACAGAAGACCTCTATGCTTGCACAACTTTCCAGTCTGGACACCTTCCACTTCCTTTTTGTACCTAACTTCCCTGGCTAAAACCTCTAGTACATGCTGACGGAAATGCTAAGTGGGTATTCTGATCTTGCATAAGCCTTGAATTTCTCGCCATGTTCCGGTTTGGGTCTGGAATCTGGAAGATGTCCCTCCATAGCTTTCATGCTTTTCCAGAGGTGGCTGAATGTGGAAGTGTTGATGCTGCGCTTAAACATGTGTGATCACTAAACCAGTGCATGAGAGTGACTGGCTTGGCTCTGCCCTAATCCTGCTGGTCAGAATAAGATAAAAAGGGCAGAAAGATGTTGTCAAACCCTTTCTCCCTTGGTGCCTTTGTTACCTTGTGCGTGCCATTTTGTTTCTTAAAGTGAAACAGATAAACATACCCACAAAGGGCCAGGAAGTAGAAACAGAATACTGATTTCCAGATAGAAGAAAAAGCACAGAGAAAAAATACGAACAAGCATGACCTATTCCAAGAAACAAGTACATAGCAATGTGCTGGAATCAAAGTGTGGGGAGAGAATGAGGCCAGGAAGGTAAAGAGCATGATCACAACCTTTATTCTGGCAACAGAGATAAAAACAAGGGAGTGACATGACTAGCCTTGGTACA
>PVIR01020113.1:0-31066 GCA_004026965.1 Petromus typicus
TCATTGGTAGCTTGTTTTACTGTGTTTTATTCCTATGAAATCTGCTTTTATTCCTTTATGGGATATATTCTATGTGAAATACTTGTGTGTATGATAGAGAAGGGAAGCAATAATATTTTCCTTTTTTTTTTTTTTTTTTTTTGTGAACACAGAAAGCAAGGAAAAGACCCTTATCTTCAAACCTGCTGGTTTGAAAAGATAAATAAAAGGAATTTTATCTCTGGAGAACTTTCATATAGATCAACATATGTCATATAAGTTAAATAACATAACAGTTGGGATAAAGATAAAATAAGATAAAAGGGACAGCATTTTAAATCATTAAGCTTTGCATCAATAATGTTTTTACAAAATATGTTTACTTATGTCGTTATACTTTACACAGAACTTGATAATTATGGAAGGACAGAACTCTTGTGATACCACTGAAAATATACATATATTATCTCATTATCTATGTGTGCATCCTCATTACTGTGAAATCTAAATCTCATTTACATATCTGTTAACTTGTGGATAAAATACAAGCATTATAATTATTAAACTGAATTAACTTAGGTTATACATTTAGTGACAACTTATGTAGATTTATACATATCCAAATGGTATCAAAGCATAGGGACTTCTGAATATTTGAAATTATAATTCTCAAAATACAATATTGATATTTAATAGCAAAAATAAATACTGATGTTCTGATGCACGCATTTTGTATTGGAGAAAATTATTTAATCCCTTTCTTGTTCCTCAGAGTTATTTAATTCCACATCACCTATTAGGTCATAAGAGAAAATCATATAAACCTGCAGTGTAAGTTTTCCAGTGAAGACACTTTTGCTTAGATTAAAACTGTAAGAAATATTCATATAATTGCACTCAATTTAGAAGTAAGAAACTTTTGGTAAACTTAAACAATTTTTCTTTTTCCTCTAAAGGGTCAATTGCTGAGTTTAAAAATGAGGCCCATTTGTTGGTCTACAGGAAACTCTGTTTTCCTTAAAACTGAATTTTCTGCATGACTCACTTGGGCATTTGATGAAATATTAACCTGGGCTTTCTGCAATAATATCCTATGAGCTAAGTCACATACACTTCTTAGGACCAAAAAGATATATTTAAAAAATTGACTTTCTCATAATATATATATATATATATATATATATATATATATATATATATATATGCATATATATGATATTATATGAATATATTTGAATATATATTAATTATATAATTATATGAATATATATAATTATATGAATATATATATGTATGTATATATACACACACTATATGAATAAGTGCAGCTGCATTTTTAGAACCCAACCTAAGAATTGCCACATCCCTAAATGTATATATACTGTGAGTCAGTTGAGCATTATTTTCATATATTTAAAAAATTATATGGCTTTTACATAGCTCAAACTAAGTAGCCTTTGTAATAATTATGCACAGTAAGCACTATGTTTTTGTCTGGTTTTTCTTCAAATGAGCAAACTAAGGCACAAAAATTAAAATGGTTTCCTTGATTACATATGCAAGTGGAGGTGGGGTTCAGGATTAAATCTGCAGAATTTAAAGCTAGTATATAGTATTTAACAGACTGAATACTTCAGGCAGACTCACTTGCCTGATTTAGAGAACTTGCATAGAAAAGTTTATAGTGCATCTTCAGTTGATATGAATCTATGATGTTCAATGTGGTTGAAGAAAAATAATACAACTCAAAATTTTAAAAGTTTAAGAAACATTACCATGATTAATTTTATGTTAATATTATGTTTATTTGGCATTGTGATATTTGAATAAAGTGTTCTTCTTAAAAAAGTGTTGTTCACTGATTAAAATGATTTAATGAGGACAATGTATAAACATGAATATTTCATCCCCAATCTGATCCTATAGAATAGACTAAAAATAAATTGACTTCTATTTAAAGCAGAGGCTAGACTGACATTCTGTGTTCTCATTTCTTAAACCTTTATGGAGTTTGTAATTCAATAGAAGCAAGTGGACAAAATTCTACAAAAGCAAGCCTTCATGTATGAGAAGCATGAAACTTGAAGATAAGTGTTCCAAGTTTCAAGCCAATTGCTCTCCAGCCCTGTGAAATGTCAGTGTCTGAAAGCAGGTCATTTGCACTGAAACAATGCCAACATATCAGAATAAAACATATTTCCTGTTGAAATGTAAATAATTAGACCCTGAACTCTCTTATAATATTCTTGACATTATAGGATATTTGAGGTCACCATTTGACTTTGACAGAAATACAGGCTCATCTCAGTTTATTGCCAGTAAACTTTTCTGGGGGTGGAGGATAGACTGAAGACTGAATTTAGAAGACTGAATTTCTAGTTTTATTGTGTGTAGTGTAGAGACAGACTTGTAAATGCAAAGTAAATACATACACTAACTACCTGAATTGTGCACATCTCTATGACAAGGACATTTTATGTACAATTGTTTTTTCTATTTCAAATGAAGTTTGCATTGGAGCATATATTTTATACTGAATTATTACATTTAAGTAAAACTAGGTAATTCTTAACACTTTCCATTCAATTGAGAAGCTGGAAATTTGGAATATGATTCATGTCTTTAAGAAATAAGAACATGATTTGAATATCAAGGATTTTCTAATTGTGAATATAATATCATTTCTTGGAATAAAAGTGTGACTTTTAGTCAAAATAATAAATACTATATTTTTATTTTGAAAACAAGCAAGCAAGAAATAAACAAAGTTTGCTCACAAACATTTTAAAGCCTCTTAGTTCCTCTATATCATCTGCATAGTTGCAATACACTTGCCTATGCATCATGGGGAAGTATATTTTGATTAAAGTTCATGAACCTGATATACTTGTGTTAAACTACTACACCGAGATACTTTGTAATAATACTGCTACATATGTGCTTTGTGCTTTTCTTTCCCTTTGTTCCATACAATGAAGGTTAAGCCTTCAGTGTGCACACTGAGAGACTATCTTTTGGTTTCTTTCTCATTGAGAGCAATAAGAATAAAAATATCATGCATGTATGGAAGCTGATCTTGGCAGCCATCTGGAATTCCCTCTGTCCTCTACTTGGCCAACATAAGAATGGTCACATCCCTAAATTTAGGTTCAGAATTAAGGGATAAAAGGGAATTATACTGGAAAATTATACTGGACAAAATCATACTGGACAATTATACTTATAATTTCCTAAGTTTGAAAATTAAATAAAAAGCTCAAGTATCATTCTACATAAAAATAACTTCCTGCTTGATAATATATTATGCACTTATTTCATAAATGAAATATAAAGAAAAAGATAACTGAATCAAGATATAATTTATGTATTTCTGGGACTGGTACCATCTAATAACTCTTGTTACAGTTACTAATTTTGTCTAGTGATTAGTTAAATGGGGCATAACTGATTTCACTGGAAACCTTGGTTGGTGCCATTAGTCACTGATGCCCAGGGCTGTGGCCTGCTGGTATCTGTATAGACCACACCAGAGATGCCAAGAGATAGTCTAAGTAAATGGGGTGCAGCCAAGTTCATGGGGAACCTCAGTCAGCACCATTAGTCACCAGCACCTGGGGCTGCAGCTTGCTAGCCTTTGCCTAGACCTCACAAGAGGTACACAGAAACAGACTAGAAGGCACATGGGATGCAGGACAGGGGACAGCATGGGAAACCTTAGAAACAAAGAAGCCTCAGGCCATTAACAGGTGTCCAAATCCACAATTTTACTGCTGCCCCTGAGATCACACCAGAGACCACTGAAGACAGATTGGAGTGAGACCAGAAGGCCTTGGAATCTCCATCTCTTTGTGGGCCAAACTGGACATGGAGAAGAGCCCCCAAGGACATGACTTGCTATCTGTGGACACCAAATAAGTGCAAGTGTAGTTCTACAAGCTAGACAGAGGCCTTTAGTAAGTTCCTTCACCCAGTTGACCTTGTCAGAGAAAATACTCACTAAAAAAGTGAGGGAATCCTGTTGACTACAGCCATTGAACTAGAACTCTCAAGGGCTATTAGAGCTCCAAATAGGACAACCCAGGAAGCCAAGGACTGAATTTCAGACCTAGAGGATAGAACTGCAGCCAATGAACAGGAAAGATATAATTTATGGAAAATAGCAAGAGACCATGAGAAATCACTCCAACAAGTCCTACACAATTCAAAGAAGAATAACATAAGATTGATTGGAGTCACTGAGGAAGCAGGAGACAATGCAAAAGACATTTAAAAATTATTCACAGATATAATGGCAGAAAATTTCACAGGAAAAGGAAAAGAATTAGACATACAGATAAATGAGGCATATAGAACTCCAAATGACCATGAAATATAAGAAGAAATCTACACCTAAGTATATAATTATTAAGGTTCCAGATATCCAACAAAAGCATGAAATACTGAAAACAGCTAGACAAAAGAAAAAACAACAACAACAAAACACATACAAAGGGAAGACCATCAGGATCACAGCATACTTTTAAATGCAAACATTCAGTGCAAGGAGAGCCTGGAATGAAGAGTTTCAAGTGTTGCAGGAAAACAACCTCCAACCTAGATTGATGTATCCTGCCAAATTATCTTTCAAAATTGACTGGGATATAAGATGCTTCCATGAGAAAGAACACCTGGGAAACTTCACAAATATGAAACTCACACTCCAAAACATTCTTAAGAATATCTTGAGAAAAAATAATGAAAGGTACAAAGCCATGAGACCCAACACCGTGAACTTATTTGGTCAAATAAGAAACTGAATGGACATGGGAAAAAGTAGAGAATAAAAGAGGTAAGAACAGGAAAACATGATGGTTCTAAGTCTGTCTATATCAGTCATAACCATTAATGTCAATGGGCTCAATGGGCCAACTAAAAGTCACAGACTGGTAGAATGGATCATGAAGCAAGATGCTACAATCTCCTGCATACAAGAAACACACCTAATTCAAAAATAAAGCCATAGATTAAAAGTAAAGCACTGGAAAACTATCTTCCAATCAACAGGAAACTGCGAAAAAGCAGGAAACAATACAAGAGAAAGAAATAATACTCATAAATGTATATGCACAAACTCTAAATCCTCCAACTATATAAAACAAATATTAATAGATATGAAAAGCCAGATAAGCACTAATATAGCTGTAGTAGGGGACTTCAATACTTCACTGTCACAAACAGACAGATAGATTGGACAAAATATCAATGAGGAAATACTTAAGTTCAACCAAACTTTTGAACAAATGGACTTAAGAGAAGCCTACAGAGTACTTCACCCCACAAAGTCAGAATATATGTTCTTCTCAGCTGCTCACCGATGATTCTCCAAAATAGATCATATCCTAGTTCATAGAAAAGGTTTAAGCAAATGCAAAGGAACTAAAGTTATCCCCTGTATACTGCCAGACCATAGTGCCTTAAATTGGAGCTGAATAACAAAAGGAATTCCAAGATCCTCATAAATGCATGGAATTTAACAACACTCTGCTGAACAACCAATGGAACATAGAAGAACTTGAAGAATAAATTAAACAGTTTTTTTCAGTTAAATGATAACCCCAGTACAACCTTTAGGAATTCATAGGATACAGTGACAGTAGTTCTACGAGGGAAATTCATAGCAGTGAACACTTACACCAGGAAAAAAACATCAAGCTCAAGTAAACCATCTAATATTGAATATAAAACTACTAGAAGAAGATGAACAAGACAAACCTAAAGTTCATACTAGGGAGAAAATTATAAGGATCAGAGTAGAAATTAATTCAGTGGAGACTAAGAGAATGATAAGAAAAAAATCAATGAATCAAAGAGTTGGTTCTACAAAAGGATAAACAAAATTGACAGACCCTTAGCCAACCTTCTCAAACAAAGGAAAGAAAAGGCTTATATATATGGTATCAGGAATGAGAAGGAGAAAATCATCACAGACTCAGTGGAAATTCTGAGGATAATAAACAACTACTTTGAAAATGTGTACTCCAAAAAGATGGAAAATGTGGAAGAAATGGATAAATTCTTGGACATATTTGAACTTTCAGTAATGAATGAAGAAGATATAATTGAGTCTTTTCACAATAGTGTCCAAAGAAGTAAAATATACTAGGAATCAATCTAATAAAGGAAGTGAAAGACTCAAGTGCAGTTAAAAGCCTGAGAAAATATATGGGAAATATTGTGATTCAGTTTGGCCAAATATATTTGAGTGCACTCTAAAGGTATAGATTGTCTTACATGTTTGACTATTTGTTTGTACAACCATATAATTTGTCTGTTTTGTTTGAGCTCAAAATATTTTTTTTTTCACTTGCTTTTCTATTTTCATCTCTTGAAACATTTTTCTTAGAGAATATTCACCTATAGTTGGGTTGACTTACAGATGAACTTTGTTTGAAAGAAGGGTATTCTTGCTTTCGCATGTTAGCTCATCAAAGTGATGTTCAGATTTACTTTTAAAAAGACTGTATTTTGTCTTGATTGCCAGAACCCAAATAATTTTTTTATGAATAAAAACCGTTAAAGTTCAAGAGACTGCTAAATGGAACTCCTCTTAGTGAACAGAGGAGCAGCTGTCCAGAACATAATTATTTTGGTCTTTCTTCACTAAGGGGACAACCAATATTTTCAAAACCTTATGATAGACACACCCCAACAAATATTTTCTCATTATTGCAAATTGGTTGCATTAGTCACCATTGAAGATATTAGCTGTAAGACTGTTGTGGTAAAATATTTAAATAAACTATAAATATATTCTAATATTTTTATAAGATTTTATATGATTGTGAGAGATGCTCTTGGAACAAAGCTGTATAATTTGTTACTTTTCTGGCATGCAAAATGTATTTATTATCTGTGGTTATATGATATTCACCTTTTGATCCAGAAATCTGCCTACATTTTGGGGAGTATGTCTAACAATAGCTATTCTACATTGGAGAAACATCTGTTATACTAAAATATTATTTGAAGTTCTTTAGGTAAGGCCTTATTAACCTTAGACAGTGACTTAACCACCAGAACTACTTTAATTGGCAAACTGTAATAGTCTTTTAATTATACTTTTATCTTGAATGCTTTATATGCAGGTAGAATTGTAATGATTGAGTTCATCACTCCTGTTTTTTTTTTATAATATTACTGATTTTTTTCTCCTGGATGCTTAACAATTAGAGTTTAGAGACTGGAATTAGAAAGGTAACTGGGCTAAAAGGGTAGCCAATAGTTTAGCCCTCGCCTCCCAAGTTCAAGTACTACTGAAGATCCAGGCATGAGGGAACTTTCTCCATGAGATCCTATAATTCTACTAAACTGTGCCGAAGGGATGTTACCTGGGGGAAAAAATATCTCCCATATTTTCATAGAAAGCATAATGACAATCAAGGCCATAACATATCCTGTTGGATGACACCAACAGAAGACCTGAGAGACTCCACATGGGTCCAACATATTACCTGAGGAGACTTATTTGAACTTGTTAGATAATAAGAGGTTAACTTTTTTTTTTTTTTTTTTTGACATACAGTCTCACTGTTGTGGTTCAGGCTGACCCTGAGCTCAGCCTCAAACTCACACCACAGCAATCCTCCTGCCTCTGCCTCCTGAGTGCTGGGATTACAGGAGTGAGCCACCATGCCTGGCACTGTGGTAAGTGGTACTGGTTGCTGCTGGGCATGAGTCTCCACACTCAGTGTTGTATGTGGTTAAGCAGGGATCAAACCCGAGTCCTTGTGCTTGCAAGACAGGCGCCGGAACCACTGAGCTAAATCCCCGGCCTGAGATTTACTTTATTTAATATAAGTCTCACTATAACTTGGTTTTAAACATCCAGTACAAAAGCTTAAGGAAAATTGATTTTATTTATTATTAATTATAGACCAAGTCATTGTTCAGTGTACTTGCTTTTCCTCAAAATACAATTATGTAATATGAAAAGAAAGGGAGATGTGTCAGAAACTACAGACAACTTACTTGGAATTTAGGACTTACTGAGTTTGATTTATGGATGTCTACCCTGCCCTGCAGGATAAACAACTGGGGTTTTTGTTGACATCTGCCCCACCCTGTAGGATTTTAAACTTCAAGGATTACTCCACTAGGATTATTGGCCTTATGAAGGGAGAAAATGTTGAGATTGTAACAAAAAAGTAAGGAAACAAATTTTATGTATATGGGGGGGTGGTGGTAGGGTGGGTAGGGCTAGGGGAAAAAATGAGAATTAAGATGTGTCTTATACTGGTACAAATCCCTATTATGGAGTGTAATCATGATGTGCATATTTAATGTACCAATAAAAATAAAACAATAATAAAAAAAGACTTACTGGGTCTTATGGGGATTTAAGGATGTCTGTCCTGCTCTATGTAATCTTCAAATACAGGGAATTTGGGACTACCCTGTTTTATGCACACTAGGATTATGGGTTGAAGGGCTGGTACCAAATAAAGGTGTGGCAAGCTTGGTTTATGGGCTCTTTTGCTCCTCTTTCTGCTGCTGCAGTATTTGGCCTTCAGCTACCACTATTCAGAGTACCAAGAATTGAGCCCAGGCTCAGCCTTTTTCTCAAGGTCCCAACATTGTTGCTTGTTAATCCTTTTGCTGTGGGATTCATGGGGGACTGGAGTCTGCCATGAGGATTCTGGCTGTGTCCTCTTCTGCTGACTCCCACACTCTACTCTGAAAACTACCGCATTCTGAGGAAACTGAAGAGTATATCAGAAAATGGAAAGACATCCTTTATTCATGACTAAGAAGAACAAACATCATGAAAATGGCTTAATTCCACATCTCCTATATAGATTCAGTATAATCCTGATTGAAATCCTAACATCATACTTCACAGATCTAGAATAAGTAATCCAAAAACTCATCTGGAACCACAAAAGACCTAGAATAGCAAACAAAATTATAAGCATCAAGGACATGGTGAGGGGTAGGGGTATTATGATCCTTAACTTGAAATTATATTACAAAGAAACTGTGATAAAAATTGCATGGTAATGACAAAGCAGCAGATCTGAAGATCAGTGGAATAAATTAGAAGATGCAGAAAGAATTCTAGACACAATATGCCACATTGTCTTTGACAAAGGAGCCAAACATCCTCAGTGCAGCAAGGACAGTCTCTTCAACCAATGGTGCTGGAAAAATTGGTCTTTTTCTCCAAAGACTAAAGCTAGAGCCATCTCCTTCACCATGTACTATACTAAAATCAAAGTGGATTAGATAGCTAAAAATTAAAACAGAAACACTAACCCTACTGAAAAAAAAGTTAGCTCAAACTCTTGGAGACACTGGCTTAGAGGAAGATTTTATGAACAAACCTCTATAGCATGCATGAGAACTAGCAGAGGAAACCAATAAATGGGATTTCATCCTATTAAAAAGCTTCTATAAAGTCAGAGTGAAAAGACACCCAACTATATGAGACAAATTTTTTACCAGCTATTCCCTAAATAAAAGGCTACTATCTGGAATATACAAAAGCTTAAAAAATTACACTCCCAAATTTAAAGACCCAATTAAAAAATGTGCATCTGAAAAGAACAGAAACTTTTCAGAGGAAGAAGTAAAAGCAGTTAAAAAACACATGAAGAAATGTTTACCATCAATGGTCATTCGAGAGATGCAGATGAAAACAACTCTGCTGTTCTATCTCACTCCACAAAGACTGGTGACCATTTTGAAATTAGTCGGGAACAAATGCTGGCGAGAAGGAGAAATGCTGCAGGGAGAAAGTAACCCTTCTCCACTGCTCATAGGAAAGTAGACTGGTACAACCACTGTGGAGGTCAGAATGGAGATTTCTCAAAAAAATAGGATTAGTAGTCCCATTTAACCCTGCTATTGTCCTCCTAGGAATATACACAAAAGAATGAAAAGATTCATATCACAGTGACATATGTGATATAGGAGCTTAGTTTGTGATAGCTAAATCTTGGAAATAGCCCAAATGCCCATCAGCTGGAAACTGAATGAGGAAAATGTGGTTTTTCTATAAAATGGAGTAGTATTCTGCCATAAAGAATGACAAGTTTGAGTCATTCATACTCAACTGGACCTACCTTCAGGACATACTCATAAGTGAAATAAATAGGCCACAAATGTGTAAATGCTATATCTTTTCTCTGAAAAGGGAAACTGAAAATGTAAATGAGCTCTAGAATATATGTCAGATATTATAAAATAGAAAACATTCAGAGGGAAATGGGGGAGGGAGTAGGCAAAAAGGGCAAAGAAAAACTTGTGATGGTAAGAAAGAAAAAGTGAAACAAAGCTTATATACATAGGGGGAGGCGGCTGTAGTTTGGGTAGCTTTTAGTTGTCCTGATGCAGTTGTTCTGTTCTGTTTTGAATTTGATTCATCTGTCTCTTTTGTCCTTTAGCTTCTATCAGCCTCCCATGTTTTGTGTGATTTCTATGTGCCTTCCAACCCTATTTCTAATTCTCCCTCACCTATTAACTCTCTATCCCCACCCCCCCAACCTGCTGGTGATGCTTTATTCCCAAAGAGTGATGTTGCTCTATTGAAGAACCTGCATGTTTAAACATATTTGTGCTTAGTTCTAAATATGGGCATATAGTCTCAGATAAAAGTCATGATGTTAAAGGTATCAGAATAGTGATAGCAGTCTGTCACTTCCTGTGCTGTGCTGGATACTGCTGATGATACTGAATATACTATTGCAACCAAGCTGACCTGATTGTTCTGTTTAAGTGCCTTTACTGCTGTGCTAGAACTGAGATTGTTTAAGGGACATTATAGAGCCAAGCAGGACAAGCCAGGAAGTAGCCAACTCCTTAGTGTTCCAAATATTAGAAAGAGAGAGTCTTGCAATAAGCATTACCCAGGCTTCAGGCCAAGAATTGAACCAAACACATCAATAATGACAAAGAAATAGAAATGAGAAAAAAATGTAAAACCCAAGTACAAAGGTCATCATCATACCAAGGAAAAGGGCTATGGAGCAAAATGAAGCTCAATCACTAGGACTTTCTGAGCCAATAATAAAAGAGGATTGTATAGGATGAAGGTCAGAAATAATTTCTTAGATAAAAGCAGAGATACTGTCCATAATGAAAAATCCAATTAAAAACACTAAAGAAAAGATTAAGAAGATGTTAGAATCTCAGATTATGAAAGTAATGGCATCTGTTAAATAGCTTCAAACAGAGTTCCAGGAGATTAAAAATTCCAACAAAAGTTGGAATAATAGGTGTATGAATGTGAAAAATAACCTGAGGTAATTATTTAACAAAGAGTCCTTTGACTTTCAACATATACTAGCTCTTCAGAATTCAGTTTCTTCATTTGTTTGTCAGACTTATAGAAACATAACTTTTGTAAGCATAAGTATGATATTAAAGTTTTTAAGATGAATACTTTTTATTTCTTTTCCTGAATTATGAATATCCTGGAATAACTAAGAAGTCAGTGGAAACAAAGACTTAACAGAAAGAAACAAGAAAAGGTTACTCCAGAGAATCTGAACCAAAGGCTGGATTAGAGTTCACCTGCTTCAAGTGCATGACAAAATCCTGATGTAGGATGCTGTTAAAGAATTATCAGAGCAGACAAAGAATCCCTAGGTAGAATAAAAGAAGCCTTGTGAAAAAAAAAAAAAAAAAAAAAAGATATCTAGAAGCACCAATTTGCCACTGTCCATTTCTGCACTATTACTTTTAAGAGCTGAGGTCAATCTATGCTAGGGGCTCCTACATTGAAAGACATTAGCCTTCAAGAAACTCTATACCTTAATCTCATTATTTCTATTCTTACTTACTTCCATGATATAAATAAAAGAAAAAGTTTCATTAACAAAATTTCTTTAAGAGGCTAATTGGTACATTTGACATGCTTGAAATTCTACTTAGGCAGTTGATGTCTTTTGTTTGAGATTTTTATTTCAGTAAAAATGCAGTCTCCTTGGAGAGAAGCAAAGCTTTACTTTGAGTGTTTTTGATAGTATTTTTTTAATGGAGCCTTGAAAGAACATGCAGGAATAAAGGAATCAAGAAAGTACAGCCTTGGGCAAGGGCTATCCTGTTCGGGTTTTCCCACTAGAAATCTGTCTAATTATCCCCTTAACAAGGCATGCTACTATATGTTAGCCTCTGTTTCATTTATCAAACTACTAAAATGGCTTTTATTATTTTTTTTTTCCAAAGAAAAAGTCACAACTTCAACATCAGGTCAGTAAATGGTAAGCCATCATTTATGACAAAGTTAAATCTTTCTAGTAAAACCTTTTCCCATTCAAGGTAGGATTACAGCTTCCATAGCATTTATAGAATTAAGAATTAAACTACTAGAGACAAAGACTTTAAGAGCTGAACTACTGGGGCTGGGGATTTAGCTCAGTGGTTCTGGTGCCTGTCTTGCAAGTGCATGGACCCGGGTTCGATCCCCTGGCAACCACATACTATACTGGGTGTGGAGACTCATGCCCAGCAGCAACCAGTACCACATACCACAGTGCTGGGTGTGGTGGCTCACGCCTGTAAATCCAGCACTCTCGGGAGGCAGAGGCAGGAGGATTGCTGTGATGTGAATTTGATGCTGAGTTCAGGGCCAGCCTGAACTAAAAAGCAAGACCCTGTCAAAAAAAAAAAAAAAAAAAAAGAGTTGAACTACTAGAGACAAAGGGACGGGTTTGGTTCTGAAATGGCTCAGCATAAATGTCCTACAGTCAAGTGTGGATTGTGGCCCTCCTTGTTACTCAGTAGAAAGATCAGAAAGATAAATCTGGATTATGCATATATAAACATGTGGGGTGTATATTAAGATTGCAGAAGGTCAGAGATTTTACTCAGTCATTCCACAACTTGCCTCACATGCCCAAGACCATGAGTGCAATCCCTGGTACAAAAGATAGAAGTAAAACTTACTAAAATAGGAGATTTTATTGTTTTACGCTAACCTATTTACTTAGATGATAAAATAGCAGATCAATAAGTCAAATATATTTATTGGGAGCATCATATGGTACTAGTTCAGTTTTTCTACTGTGTTTTTGCTATGAAAAGTAGAATAAGAAATTTGTACCTTGAACTCAGGTAAAGCTTTTCACTACTGTGTTTAAGTATCTTCTATCTGATGTACAGCAGAGACTGTAATTAATGAATCTGACTCAGTTAAAGAATAGTTGTATAGCTAGCTTGGTACAAGCTGCATTGAGATATGAATATTCTTGCTATGGATTTGTTTAAATTAGTAGTTGGTATCCTTGTTTAGGCTTGAGGTCAGTTATTTGTTATTATCTTTGACTTTGTTCAAACTCGCTCTCCCTATGTGCTTAAAATAAAATCTACTCGATCATCATCCCAAGATTCAAACCTCACTTACCCACAGCTGTTGATCATGATGGACCAAACTGTCCAGGGCCAGTGAAGTGAGTAAGTTCCCTCACACATGTTTACATTTCTTTAAAGCAGCCAGTCCACAACCACAACAGGGAAGCATAGGAGAGAAGGTCTGTGATACTTAAAGGAAGAGTCCCGCACTGCCTCTCTTGCTGTGTCTTCAATGCTGGGGCACATTCCTGGCTCCAGATTTCCAGTTAGCCTCATGTCAGTACAACAGGCTGCTCTGGGAAAAAAGTGGTAAGTTTCCTTTGTATTAAGCATTTCCATTTTACTTCCTTATTTTGTCTAATCGGAAGGACACACTTGAACATCTTTTCCCTGCTCAGGGTTTTCTTAGAGAAATATGGGGTTCTAGGCTCGTGGACACTCAGAAAAAATTGGCAACCAAATTAGAAGCCAGAACAATGCAAATCACAACCCTCAAAGAGTGTGGCCTTGTAGGAGAAACTGAGGGAAGAGGAAAGGTTTTTTAACATAGCTGTGTATTTAAAGGAATAGAGATATCTATTTATTTTGTCTGTGCTAAATATTATTTTAATTAATTTTTCAACAAATATTTGTTGAATACACCTAAAGTCAGTGACAGTGACTTCCTGTCACTGGAAAGAAGTGATTTCATTTGAAATTAGATAGAGTGTAGCAGGATAAAATGACTTTTTTATAATACCAAATCTGTATTTTATAATCCACAACTAAATGAATGCATTGTTCCTTCAAGGCTTACACCTAATGTTTTAATCCAATAATCTTTTATAAATGTGAATCATGGATAGATTTGGGACACTAAACATACATGCAAATTAATTATAGGTATATGCAGAGAGAGTTGAAAACTGCTTTTTGTTCAAAAGAGGAAAATTCAACATAATTGATCACAGAATATGCTATGTTCTTTAAAATTTCAAAATGCTGTTGGGAAGAAGACAGATTTCACATCCTCTCAGAGCAGGTGATGTGCTTTTTTGAACTCGGGGTGGCATGACATTTTTTTTCTATATAGAATCCAGGATGAATTTTTGAATGTCAGTGTGGCATTTAACATTTGAGAACCATATCTGATGAGTCGATTAGACCTTTACAAGTCTACTTTGTGAAGCCTTTCTCAGAGAAGAGCAGTAGATATTTGCACAAGGTAAGGAGGATGCCTGAATGCTAGAAAAACAGGGAGTGGCTGAGTTGAAAGTATTAAACTGGAGGGAGGAAAGCAATATAATGAAAATGCCTCATCCTGTTGGTAATGTGCTAGAAGGGCAGGCACTGTATGAGTTCCTCTCAGAAGCACCGAACAAATGACCAAATGGGAAGCAAGCAGACCTTGTAAATGTGAGGTTGGATCTGAAAGCTTGTTTTCTTCATTGTACCTCATGCCTGATCTCCCAGAGTGAAAGGATTAAAGAGTGTAACACTCTATCCCTTCAGTCTCTCATTTAATGTAACTTTACAGTATGAGCATTTATGGAGAAATAGCATAAGTCACTGCAAACTCCCTTTTTTCTAATAAACCACATTTCTCCACTATAGTTCAAAAAATACTGACTTGATTTTTCAAAATATTGTATTTTATTCCTCCCCGTAAAAAACCATTACTTACACCTTTTATCTAGTTATTCCATAGGCTATAAATGCAGGAAAGAAAAAGTGACCATAACCAGAACCTAAATAAAATTCACCTAAGGGCTGGAAAAGGACTTGTGGTGCTGAGCTAGCTACCTGAGTGGAGAGTGGTATTTGCTTAGTCTGGCTGACAAGCACAATGTATCTGTTAGTTTGTTCTGTGGTTATTGCCCAAAGTATTATCATTTGCAAGTTTAGAATGAAATTCTCCTACATTATACAGTGATGGGTAACCCAGTGTGCATAATACTACATGTTCAGAAATATGATGTTGTAGTCTAATAGATAATATGGCTCTAGTCACAGTGTTCTACAGGTATAGACCTCAATATCTATCAGTGAAATTAATAGAATCATGATAGAGTCTATTCCTAGACTTAAGCAGAACACCAAGATAGAAACATGTAGAGGAAATTAGGAGAGGCAATAGCTTTTTTTAAGCAGTAATACTTGCATGCAAAATATTTATAATATAGAGTACTTTAAAAATTCAAGAGACAGAAAAGCCAGGAAAAGTATTATATACCTATAATCCTTTAATGCCAGTATTCTTGGAAGCTGAGGCAGGAGAATAGCAAAGATGCAATACATCCTGGGAAACTTTCTGAGACCTTGCCTATAAAATGTAAACAGACAAAAAATTCAAAGAAAAAAAAAAAGATGGAGATTGAGAATTTGTTTGTTTTAATTTTGAAGTTGGTTCTTGAGAGTTGCTGAATGGCCTGGGGTGGGATCAAACTTGAGAACTTCCTGCCTTAAGCTCTCAGAGTCCTGGGATTACAGATATATGCCATGATATCTAGCTGGTAAATTAAACATTTTTAATTGATTCAGAACATGAGACAGCCACAGTAGCTCAACTAAAGACAATCAAAAAAGACTTTCAGATTTGCTTCAGAAAGTGGCAAGAATATTTAGTTATGTATTCTAAAAACAGAGGAGTATTTCAAACATTAATGGAAATCAACTACTTTGCTGAAATAATTTTTCTAATATAAACATTTGTTTTTTTTTGTTTGTTTTTCTTGTCACAGGACCTTGCTTTTTGTAGTTCAGGCTGGCTCTGAAGTTCAGCATGTAGCCCAGGCAAGCCTTGAACTCACAGCAATCGTCCTGCCTCTACCTCCCAAGTGCTGAGATTACATGTTTGAGACATCACACCCAGCACTGTGATATGTGCTACTGGTTGCTGATTGGTGTAATCACTACACCGGGCATTGTGGATGTGGTTACTGGGGATTGAACTCGGAATCTTGCGCTTGCAAGACAATCACCAGAACCACTAACCTAAATCCACAGCCCCAATTCATCCTATTTTTGGATCACACCCCATATTTCTTTATTGGTTTAGATAGAATCAATGTAATCATTAAATATGCGTGTGAACAATTTCTAGGACTTACGTAATGGATAAAGGGGATATGTAAGAAAGCGGTGGAAGTGCCCCTCACAGTTCATATGATGAAACTCATGGTCTTGGTGAGATTTAGAGCATAACAGATTTGTGAAATTAGTAAAAGTAGTAAGTGTAGTAAATTTTCAGAAGATAGTTTTGAATAGGATCTAGCAGGTTGGACAGTCTGGGACTGCCCCTGAGCAAGTGAGCTTCTATTTCATACTAAGACTTGTAGAAAATGAGTTGATTGTCCTGATACTGTCAGCCATTTATAAATATTTGCCCAGAGTATCTCTAATATCCAAACTTGATCTCACTATCTTCTACAAAGAATGGCTTCTGTCTTGTCATTTTCAGTGGGACAACCTCAAATCAGAAATCTGGGGTCAAATTCCATAATATTTTGGATGTATTCTTCAAGAATATATAGTAGATAATCATTTTGACTTTTTTCTACACCTTTTGTAGTGTTTTGTATCACCATAGTATGTTTAGTATAGTTAAATGTAGTGGTTCAGACTAAAGACTTGGCAGCCAAAGTGACTCGATGTATACTCTAGTCCTCTGTATTACTTAACTTACCTGCTTTAGTGTGCTAATCTGTGAAATGGAAATGATAATAATAATGAACAATTCTGGTAGGTTTGTGTGGTGAATAAACTAGTTACTTTGACACTTTCAAAATAATGAGTAGTGAGACAGAAAAATATTTTTCACTAAGTTTTACTAAATAACTCTATCATTTGGAACTCTGTCATAGTCATTTCTTTCATTTCTCCAAATTTCCCTTTCTATCAACCTCTATTATTCTCATATTTCTATCATTGAAAATTCTAGAATTTGCAAATATGACTTCATGGTCTTATTCTTCCATTTTCATCAAAGACTTCTACATAAAACAATAGAAAATAGATTTTTTTTTTGTACAGAATTTCTTTTTGTGCTCCTCAAAATTCATTCTTTATCCTTAGAAACTTCCTGGATACAATGAACTTTTTCGTGCTTCTAATATATTTTATACATCATCTTTTCTGTAGAAACTGCAACTTTCTTTCTTTTTCTTTCTTTCTTTCTTTCTTTTCGTTCTCTCTCTCTCTCTTTCTTTCTTTTCTTTCTTCCTCATCTTTTGATTATTTCTTTCCACTATTTTTTCTGCTTGTTTGGTAAATAACTCATTTCCAATACTACCAAAACATGTTCATCAGTACCTATTCAGTATTTCTGTAGACCTTTTGACTTGCCCTGATTACAGCCCTCAACTGTCTGTAATAAATGGTTTTTCTGACATATCTAAGCTAGCACAATACCTAATACACAAAAGAAAAATGTTGACTACATGAATTGCTCTACTCAGTATTTCTCAATTTATGGAAAAGGATGCTGACATCCCTGTATGTAACAGCTGGGTCATGGAAGATCTGGTGCGATTACTGCAATCTCTGGGTGCAGCATTTCAAGAGTTATTTAAGTTGGTGTTAAGAGCTCACATAAAAGGGCAAGTTCTTTAATCATATAAAGCCATTCACAACATTCACACGTTGTTTTACTTACACTGGTTTAGAGTAAAATCTTAAAGCTTGACCTTAAATCTATATGTGTATGTGTATATGTATATGCGTATGCTGAGACTATCCATTATGAAAGTTTAAAAGAAAGTAGCTCAGTGTAACCAGTGGTTTAGTAATTAGCATGCATCCACTATCAATGATAATATTAACTAAACTGCTAAGAACTACGTCATTTTTACCAAATATTTCTTCAGCAATGTCTGGGAGCTGGCTTTTTTTGCTGTTTTTAACTCTAATTACATAGATCTCAGACAAAATTAAGTTAGAACACCTGAGCTGTAGTCTGTATATTCTTACCCTGAGAACTATTTGAAATTATTTTTATATATTTTAATCTGGAAATGTCCTAAGAGAAGTAAAATACATTGGCTTTGTCTTAGATGACCAGAATTCAGGGTTCACTTTGGTAGAATGAACACTGAAGATGTCTTCTGTTCACTAAGATGTACTCTAAGTGTTTCAAATCTAATAACTCATTGACTTCCTAAACTTTTCAGAACTGTAGCAGTTTTCACAAAATTATCACTATTCATAACATATTATTCTGGAGACCATATGCTCACTTACCTATAAATAATATTCTTTCCTGCTATAAAAATGGATGCAAGGCAAAGATAAATGCCTTAAATGAAAACACTTAAATAAATGGCTCCACATAAATAAAACAAAATATAATAAATCTTTAATTTATAAAATTAATGTACTAAAAGAAATGATTCCCCATAAAAAGTGGATAGTAAATAGCATAAATTTTTAATACTTGTTACAAATTGGATTTGGAACCAATTTCTTAAAATTTCCATATATATTCAGATACTAAATGTTACCCTAGATCATCAGACCAGCCATAACTTTGCCACAGAAATGAAGGTCATACAGAGATAAATCAGACTTTTGCAGGAATAAGAAATCTAAATTGGTAGATAAAGCTTGTATATCTATGGATATCATTTTCTAAATTAATTTGATTCTGAGATTTGCATAACATAAACTCAAATAATCAGAAAAAGTATTTTGGCTTTTTGGAATCTGTACATATAGTTTTAGGAATTATATAGTTATCAAATGCCCTTATAAATATCTTCCTCAGTTCAATATGGTTAATACTTTTTTAAAATATTTATTTTAAAGATTGATACTGGTAACAAACTTGAATTAATGGTTGGCATTTATTTTCATTTACAAGGTGTGAAATCTCTAAGAAAGGATGTAACACCATGAATAAAATATACTTTTTTTGTAAGAAAAATTTAAGTATAACTAAAAGTTAAATTATCCACTTTGGAGGATTTTCTCTTCCCAAACTGACTGGGACTGAATCCCTTACATG
Source organism: Petromus typicus (assembly GCA_004026965.1). Classification (NCBI taxonomy): domain Eukaryota; kingdom Metazoa; phylum Chordata; class Mammalia; order Rodentia; family Petromuridae; genus Petromus; species Petromus typicus. Next base: position 19,289 of record PVIR01020113.1, read on the forward strand.
AAATAAGTGGAACTTGTAAAATATATGTACTCTGTTTTTATGACATTTGGGATCCTACAAAAAGACACATGATGCACAACCACTCAGGGAAAAGGAATTAAGTTCTTTCCTTAGTAACTCAATACAAAAACATTTAGAGGGGAAATAGGAACGTGATGCTACTTTGATCCCAAGTGACAAGATAATTATTCGTTCTTCTCTCTGTGGTCTTATTCTTGTCTAGTTTCTGTCCTCTTCTTAACCTTATAAGAAAATGCTCTAAATCAGGACCTCAAATTTCTTTCTTTCTTTCTTTCTTTTTTTTCTTTTTTTTTTTTTTTTTTTTTTTTTTTTTTTTTTTTTTTTTGAGACAAGGTCTCGCTTTGTAGTTCAGGCTCGCCCTGAGCTCAGCCTCAAACTCACATCACAGCAATCCTCCTGCCTCTGCCTCCCCAGTGCTGGGATTACAGGCGTGAGCCACCACACCCGGCACTGTGGTATGTGGTACTGGTTGCTGCTGGGCATGAGTCTCCACGCCCAGTATGGTATGTGGTTACTGGGGATCAAACCCTGGTCCTTGTGCTTGCAAGATAGGCGCCGGAGCCACTAAGCTAAATCCCCAGCTGGGATCTCAAATTTCTTAAATAAAATTCTTTTACCATAATTTTTAAAATATAGAGAGCAAAAATTATATGAAGAAACTCCTTAGAAAATTAAATCTGCATTTTCTGTATACATTTAAAATTAGACCTTTCAAATCAAAATTATTATAGATGTATCCAGCCAGCAAGTAAAAAGGAAAACAAAGGATCTGGGAAGGTAACATGGCTACAGTATTTGGAATAGTGTGGCTTGGAATGAGATACAGAAAAGAAGAGTAGGAGGTGGAGAGAAAGAACGTATAGGGTCAGTATATTTAGAGGCCTGAAAGGGCTTCAGCTTTTGTGAGAAAATGAGAGGCTTCAGAAATCTGAGTACAGAGAGCAATGTGATATTAGTTCCACTTTAGTAAGATTATTTTAGTTACTATACTAAGAATCGTGCGGGAAGGGATACCTGTGATCAGTGGGAATACTGGAGTAGGGTGAGAAAGTAGAGTGAGCAGAGTAGATACAGTCATTTTTGGATATAGTTTGAAAATGAAAATCACAAGATAGGTGGACAAATTATGTTTGGAATATGAAAGAAAAATTCCTGTGTTCTTGCAGTAACAAAGAGATGCTTAGTGTCAGCTTTTACTTTGATGGAAAGGGTAGAGGGTTTGAAGCGATATTGAATCTTGGGGGTATGGAGATTGGAGCTCAGATTGTATATGTTCTGATTTGTAGAGAGAGGCTTGTTAGCAATCTAAGATTCTGAGTTTGTGAATGTGCAGCTGGATGAATGGTTCTAGGATTCATGAGAGTGAAATGGTCTAAGGGGAAACGACCTCTGGACAGTGCTGGGTTTGTCTGTCACTTTGACTATGGTGAAGGTATCATGGTCTATGCACATGTCCACACACATCAGACTGCACACTCCATGTCCATGTAGTTCTTTGTGCATCAACTGCAGCTCAACAGAGCTTTCAAAAGTAGGGGTAGATATTTAATACTAGTCAATGTCAATTTAATACTAGTCATAACTGTTGAATATTTTCCACATAAAGTCTTTCTTATTTTTAAAATCACACCATCAGAATGTCAGAATATTTATCACAGGAAGAGCTTGATTATCCTTAAAATACTACTTTTCAAATTTTCTTAATTTTTCTGATTCTGTTTATTTTAGCTGTGAAAATAGAACTAAGTCCATTTTAGACAAAGCCAGGATATTATGTACATAATAATGTGGGGAAAACCATTTATTAGTTCTTTAAGAGTCCACATTAAAAAAATGAGAATTAAGTTGTGTCTTATACTGGTACAAATCCCCATTATGGAGTGCAATCATGATGCATATATGTAATGTACCAATAAAGATTAAGAAAAAACAAAACAAAACAAAAAAACATCTATCAGTGGGAAAGGCAATGTCTGAAAATTTTTTAAGCAGTTATTTTCACAGATATAAGGAAACAATCAGAGAGAAACAAGCCAAGTAGGCCTCCCCTGACCTTTGGTTTTAGTGGAAGTTTAATAACTTTGCAAGATCATTTGACATTTTTAAAAGTGAAGCAGTCCCACTTGGTGTCTGGTAGCACACCACTGTCACTAGATTGTGGAAAGCAAGGTATATTAGGCTGTGTTGCCACTGTCTGTACCAATCTGTTGCTGCTCATATGCTTTTTTAAATATATCATCTTCTTTCTCCATTTTCTTAATAGATTGTCATAGTTTATGCATATGCATATACAATTGTGTTTAACCAATGTACACTTAATCTTATTATATAAACAACTGAGCTTTGCTTCTATTGCCAAGAAAATTCTCAGAATTATAGTGGAAACACAAGTTGCTTTTCAAATATATCTTAATCTTCAAGGTGGCTCTTTTGGTTAGGAATAAAGAAAATTTTTTCCTTGGGGAGAGAAGTTACAATATCTCCTACAAAAAAAAAAAAAAACCACATCATTCTTTGTAAAGAAAATGAAAGTCAGTTCAAAAATGATGAGGAGTAAAGGGAAGGCTCACACTTTGAACAGGGAAGCTATGGAGCTGTGTGGTGTCAGGCAAAGGTGAAGTAGACCTGGAGAGTAGATGAGATGGTTTTACTTTCCTCTGTGGTTCTTGGATTTGAATACAGGATCATATACTTGCTCAGCAAATGTTCTATGACTGAGTGACAGCTTGAGCCCTTTTATTTGGAGACAAGGTCTCACTTAGGTACTCACAACTGGCCTTGACATCACAATCTTCCTGCTGTAGCCTTCATGCCAGCTGAGATTGTGGGTGTGCTGGTGTTCCCTGCAACAAGTTGCTTTGCAAAGAAAGTTAGAGAACATATATTTAGGAATAAATCAAATAGTATTCACTTCTAATATTTCATGAAGAGGACAATAAAGAAAATTTTGAAGGTAAAAAGGAAAAACTGAAAACAAAATATGTATATAGGGGAGGGGAGGGATTTGAGGAAGGAGAGCAAAATGGAAAAAAATAATCAAGATACATCATATACTGGTTCAAATTCTCAATGATGAATGTAATCATAATGTATATATTAAATATGACAAAAGGACAGAAAAAGATGCATTTATAGTAACAAAGGCAACTAGTATTTACATACATACAATTTTATACTTTGTACAAATATTATAAAATTTACCTAATTGAAGCTCCTAATCCTGAATTATCATCTTTTTATGGTGAGGAGAATAGTGAAATTTAGGGTATACAATTAAGTAATCCAAGTTACTATAGTATTGAGAAATATAGCAAGAAGTATTGTATAATTCTGACATAGTATGAAAAATTTTATTACTTCTGATCTGCTCCAAATTGCTTTCATAAGCACATCATATTATGGCATATCTCTAAAAGATGGCATATCTATGTCATGGCTTCTATTTAGTGTTTCTCTGCACAAAAAATACAAAATAAAAAACAAAATTATTCTAAGTAATTTGATGAGATTAACTTTTTATTTTTTAATAAGTTGAGTTTGCTGGTACATTTTAGAAATACTTTATGATCACATTCTTCACTGACAATTTATACCTGTATGTAATATATCTTGTTATTTATGTATTGTTTGATTCTCCTTTTTTCCCATTCCTACACCCTACCTTCAACATCCCACCCTCCTTATATAAATAAATTTCATTTCCCTTTAACTATTAATTTTTTCTTTCCTTTCTTTGCTTCCCCCTGTCTCAATCCAGTGATTGTTTACCTTTGAACATTTTCTATTTTACAATACTAATTATACTTTTTGTACTTCATTTATACTTTCAGTTTCTCACACTACAGAAACAATATAATATTTATTCATCTGTGTCTTATTTATTTCACTTATGAGGAGGGCCTCCTAAAGAATTCACTTAGCTATAAATGTCTCTAATTCATCATTCTTTAAGCCTGATTAATGCACCACTTATAAAAAACACATCTTCATCCAGTCTCCTGTAGATGGGTATTCGGGCTGATGCCAAGATTTAGCTATTACAAACTATCATAAACATCAGTGTACGTATGTCACAACTTGATTATTTACTCAGTGAATTCTTGAAGTCATTCGTAGATTCTTTATGTATTGAAACAAAATTGGCTTATGAAAAACAGATTAAAATGTGATTCTCTTAAGTATAACATATTATTTAAATAATGACTGTAAATGCTCTATTAATAATAACTTAAAAGACAGGGAACCATATTTCAATTCAAATATTTACTTCTAAATTCAGAAAGTTCTGTTCTTGAGCTATTTTTAATACATTTCCAAGGTTATTCTCCTTTTGGTTTCAGATAATATTCTTTAGAAAACAAAGGAAAGAAGACAAAGCTAAGCATATCTAGTCATCCACTAATGCTAAAACAGAAATATGTCTTGAAAATTTAAAAATAGAAGACATCCCCTTTAAAAAGAAAATATCAGTGACAATGAATATACTGCTTCCAAACCCGAGATAAATGCATGGTAATGTAATTTTAGGTGAATGATCCTTGCCATCGAGTTGGGTGTATTTACAAAGAAAAGATACTATGTATACCTAGATTGGATGGCATTTCATGAACTAATTGTGCAAATTCTTCAAAGGTGAGAGAGTTCAAGAAACTCATTTCATAAATTCTGAATATAAAGGTAAGAGGAAAAGTTTGAAATGCTGATTTAATGAAGTTTTCTGCTGCATGCATAAGCATGACTAGCCACAGCATGGGGGAGGCTGCTGTTAATGAGAGAGACTTTCCTTGATGCAAGTGAGCAACTAATAATGTCTACCTTTAGGGCAGATGAATCTATTATTTCAGTCTTGGTGAGCAACAGAGAGGAGATATAGAACTGGAAATTTAGTGTAATTGCCTATAATTTCTTCACTTAAAGAAAAGCCTGCTGTCTTTTGAGACACAGAATTTCTGCTTTGGCTTCACAGCTGTGCCTTTTTCCTTTTTTGTTTTTCCTTGATTTTTTTCTTATAGATGAAGAAAGGAATTAGGAGTATTCTGAAGTCAAGTCAGCTTTCCTTCCTTCTTCCTAGGTTATATTAGCTGAGTGAGTCCTTTAGAAAAATCTCATTCTTAACACTAATTATTTTAATTTATGAAAACAATGTACAAATTAACCTAGAGTGCTCTCTCTAAGTGTGAACTAACCTGAATATAGCAGTGTTATAAAATTAAATTACATTTAACTGAAATTTGAAAAAACAAAACAAATAACTTGATAAAAGCAATATAATCATGGGATGGTTCAAAGGTGGAGAAATATTTGGAAGAGATACCTGCTCTACAGATAAGCCACTGAAAGCTCTAAGTTTGAAATTCCACTCTCTTGCTTAATGTGTAAGTAACGTTAGTTCAATTTCTTCAGTATCCTAATTTAGATTTATTTGCTTAAAGAAATTTATTAAGTATCGTTTCTAATATTTTTCTTTTCCTTTCCAAATTATTTGATACTTTTACTTTATTATGTATATCTGGCAATATTCATTTTGTATGCTTTGGAAGAAAATGCTGTCTAACTAGGTAGAATTCATATTCTCTCTCTTGATTTTTGTTGTTCTCTGCGGCAGCCTGCCTTGCTATGCAAAGAAGTTATCAACATAAGAGAAAATTAACCCAGCTGTCAAGCCATTTTGAATTCATATGAGCCCTTTTGAGGTGAAGTGACAAAAGAAGTTGAGGTCAACCTAAATCCTGCCACTCTCTCAGTGTAATTACAATTTCAGTCTAAATGATGTTCCAGCAGTCAAAGCTGATGATGATAACAAATAGAAACTGGAGAGTCTCAGAGCTCTACTTAATCCTTGTTCCTACCAAGTAGGACCAGATGATGAACTCTTACTTTGCTGACTTCATTCTGATTAAGAGAGTACCAGGTTGATTTTATTTCATCATTTTCTTATATTAAATTTTTGATTAAAAATAAATGAAATGTTAATAGAAGAAAGGACTCTCAGCTGCTATCATCAAAATCTAATATAGTTTAAATTATAGAGTAATAAAATCTAAAATAATTTCAAATTAAGGACCAAAAGCAAGTTTGATAAAATTAAGAGTACATGCTTTCTATTTCTCAGTTAAATTTTGGTAATCCCAAAACAAAACCAGGTTCCACACTTGGCAAACCATAGAAGTTGACTTGTTCTCCAAATTATCACACTTAAAATGCAAGCACTATGCCAGTTTTAGGACATTCACTCGCAGGAGCCATGATATGTATTATCTCACATTAGGAAAATTGAACTCTAGTAAATGTTACTTGAAATACCTTGAGGATATCCTCATAAGTGAAATAAATAGGTCAAAGATAGGTAAATATCGCATCTTTTCTCTGGTATGAGAAAATGAAGATGCAAATGAGTTCTAGAATTGTATGTTATATGTTGTGAAATAGAAAATACTCAAAATGAAATAGGGTGAAGGGGGAAAATAACAAAAAAGAAAGGAAACAAATTGTATGTATATAGGAAGGTGGTAGGGTGGGTAGGGCTATCGGGAAAAATGAGAATTAAGTTGTGTCTTATACTGGTACAAATACCCATTGTGGAGTGTAATTATGATGTGTATATGTAATGTACCAATAAAGATTTCAATTAAAAAGAAAAGATTACTTCAAATAGTGGCTATGCAGCACAGGCATGATGTATGGTTCATGATAAAGAATCTTTGAAATTGTGCTATTATAGGTAGAAAAGCTAGTTAGAAATATGACAGGCAGTCAGAAAGGGCCGGCCCTTGAGGAAACTTGCAAGAAAAGAGACTGTTACAGAAAATCCTGGAAAACAGTGACCAATAATTAAGGCCTCATTCTCTCCTGAATAACTAAGTCAGTGAGGAGTTAAGGTCTAGGCTCACCTCCTCCCTTACCAGGAATGTAGTAATTGTAAATTTCCTGGGACAGAGGGCCAGGAGTCTGGTCCACCTGGAAGAGCCTCCTGATGGGGGGAGGACCCTCTATGACTTAATTTCTCATTGGATCCCGTTTGATCAAGATTGCTTAAACAACTGTACTGGTTATAATTCCATTGGTTTGCCCATTTATTTTGAATCTTATTGGAAGCCCCTACTTTAAACCTGCCTCACCTCATGGCTTTGTTCCATAAAAGTCCTTTGAGAAGTGAGGTGAGGGGGTTACCCACCTTTCTGGGTTTCCCCTTCTGTCTCTCTTAGGCAGAAACTTTCAATAAAATTTTCCTACTCAAACCTCCATCCGTCGTTCCTAAAATTCATTCTTTGATTTTAGAGGACACAAGCTCACATTTTAAGTCGGGAGCCAGGGCTTGCTCTCCTCTGTCAGTACCATGTTCTCTGTGACTGTTAGATCACAAACTTGGGTGTAACAATTATTCTCCATTGTAGATTGCAGAATGCTGTACATATCATTAATGTGCAAATTGGATGTTTGGATACAAAAACATGTCAATTTTCCTTTCTTCTACAGATCTTTCTCGGGTTCTGTGTGAAATGCTGACATATTTTGTAAATTCATTTTGTAGGTTCTACCACACTTAACTAGTAAGACTTTGACTATTGTCTTATTTTTTCCCTGTGAGTCTCCCCCTTTTTTATTCTAAGGATTGAACTCAGGACCATACACTTTTGAGTCAAGAATTCTGCCACTTAGCTAAATCCCTGGTTTCCAATCGGTTTTCTTTCATTCACCGTAAACTTTAGAAAAGTTTTGTCTGTTTTACTACTTTAAAAGTTATAAGATACAGGGCCATTCTGTATATTTTCTAAACTGATTTCTGATATTGGGCTTAGCAATATTTATAATTGAATTTACTTGAAAATGAGCAAACTGAATGGAATTGAAATGGGAACCTTTAAGTTGTTGATAACTCATCAGTTCCAGTATCCTTCACATAGATTTGTTTCTGGTATATTTTCCTCATTACAACTAGTTTCTACGCATGTTTCAGGAGCTAGTCTATAATGTTATTGGCTAACTCAACTGAGCCTGAGTTTTCTTATCTTTATAGTTCAAGATGCAACTTCTTAGAAGTACTGGAAATGGAGGCAGAAAAAAGAGCATTGTTTTCGATAAAAAAACAGCAATATGTTAAAAAGCATCTCTATACTCTACCTGAATGCTGATAAATTTCATTGCTTAGCTATGTTTGCTTTTCCTTGGTTCACATTTCAGGAATAAAGTTCTGCTCTATGATTGTGTAACAAAGTAATTTTGCACCCATAAAGAAGATTGTAGCCCCAGGGAAATAGAAAAAGTCGAACAAAATTAATAAGCAATTCCCTTCCTAATCATCAAAATTTCACAAACAGCCATGGTCTAGTATCCTCTTACTCAGCATCTCCCTTTATGAAAATTTTTTCACATAATTTGAATCTGTAATGTCTGTTCAGCATCTTGATGCACCTGTCTTTCCTTACACTAGCACCAAGTATACATCCGAACCTTTGTTATTATCTGGATAAACCAAAGATTGGAAGATTATATTTAAATAGTTCACAGAATCAGTTTCATTCTGTATAAATGAGAAATAAAAGTAGCTACAATTTCAAATTCATTGGCTTAGTGTTAAATACAAATGTCTTCAGACTCATGTGTGTGATGCTGTGGAGATTTCTGGGTTAGATCTGAGGATCCCTGTGTTAGATGAATGCTATCATTTCTCTCTCCATTCCACCTTGCCTTCCATGGGAACCACAAACATTTCTGTGAAATGGGCACATTGGGAATTTGTAGTACACCTCATAATCCATAATTTAGTGTCTACTTCATTTAAAGATGTTTCTATTCATCTGAATGATTATACTATGATAAGATCATACCTCTTACAAAGCAAAGTAATAATGATAGAAATAATTTCAAATAAAATTTAAAAATCACAGACTCTGCTTAGTCAATATGTTCTAGTGCAAAATAAGTGTAATTATTACTGGTATTTCTAATCTACATCTGCCACTGTGTGTAATGTCCTTTTAGTTTTTATTTATAAGTTTTAAAACAAAAGTGACAAAGATGAATGTGCATAAACTGTGTATTTGCATATAAATATGTAGCATAGGTACTACATACATACATACAATACACAATGCAATGTTTATCAGTATATGATAGATATTGTGAAATAGTAAGACAATGTTCAAAGGAAAAAGAATGTAAAGGTAAGTAGAAAACAGAAAAAATTTGATTGTTAAAAAAATGGAGACAAAGTTTATGTATATAGGGGGTGAGGGCTGTGAGACATCAGGGGAATGGAAAAAATGATAATTGTACTGGTAAAAATTCTCAATGTCAAGTGTGATTATAATGTATATGTAAAATGTACCAACATAATCAATTTAGAAAGCTATTTCTGCTAATCTAACAAACTCAGAAAATATTAAGGTACAATGTTGCTAGGTTACAGGGATGGGCAAAATAATCTATCTATCTGTTGGACAGTGTATCATAACTCATATTGGCAAGGATTCAGTTTACGGTTCTTTAATAACTATGTTGATTACATTTGGAGTAATGAGTTGTGTATGTCAGTAGTAATTGAAGCTTGTTTATTTAAACATCTATCATTAGTAATTTCAGTTACTCACAATGAGAAGGAAAGGTTTCACAATTAAATGTATTTTATCAAGATTTCTCTGGGGAAAAACACACATTTATTTGGATGTGAAACTGTTTTCATACCAATAAACTAATAAGTTCATTTTAAGTTAAAAACAGTTATGATTTTGAAAAAACATCCTTTTAAGCAGATATGCCTAGTTCTAATTCAGACCCAGTACTATAGGTTTCATTTAAGAGGGTTTATCTTTCTTTCTTCTAGAACTGCATGTTTTTAAGCGCTTTTAAATCATTTTGAAGCTATTTATCAGAATATTGTTTTCCATTTCACAGAAATGAATATATAAGATGATAAAGGCAATCCTGTAAAATAATGAATACATAAAAGTATTTAATGTTAATATATGCACAATCTCTCTTTCCACAGACAGGTTAGCACAGTTATTATATACAGAGAAGGCAATCCCAAACTATCTTTATGGTGAATAAATTTTTCAAATAATGAATTAAGCTCCAAATGTCTACCTAATTGAAGGCTAATATACTGACCTTTTAGTGACTAATACAGGTCCCTAGACATACTTGGGTTTGAGTAGGCAAAATAATTCTATGCCCTGGCCTGTCACAGTGGTTCTCACATGGTTGTACAAAAGAGCACATAAAGTTCTGTGAAATTTTTCTCTAATATTAGATTATCATGCTTGCTCTTAGTTTTCTTCATTTATAAGGTATAATAAAGCAGAAGTTCTAGCTTGTAGAGTTGTTAGAATTAAGTAAAATTAGGAGAGATGGGGCTGGGATACCCAGGGCGCAACAAAAATTATTGGTAGTATTCCTTGTGGATGAAAATCAGTGATATACAGAAGGTTTGAACTGACTTATATAAGATTTTAAAATCACTAAATTCTGGATAAGATTCTATAGGATTGCATGAATTTCTGATTTTTCTAAATATTCTAAACAAATTTTAGGGTCACATTTTTAGCCTGTATTTTTTCCTCCATATTCACATTGTAAGATTTATTTGATACTATGAGGGCCGGGGATATAGCTCAGTGGTTCTGGGGCCTGTCTTGCAAGCGCAAGGGCCTGGATTCAATCCATGGTAACCACATAACAACACTGGGTGTGGAGACTTACACCCAGCAGCAATCAGTACCACATACCACAGTGCTGGGCGTGGTGGCTCACGCCTGTAATCCCAGCACTCGGGAGGCAGAGGCAGGAGGATTGCTGTGATGTGAGTTTGAGGCTGAGCCAAAGGCCAGCCTGAACCACAAAGCAAGATCCTGTCTCAAAAAATGCTTTAAAAAAATGAGAATTAAGTTGTGTCTTATACTGGTACAAATCCCCATTATGGAGTGCAATCATGATGTGTATATTTAATGTACCAATAAAGATAATTTTAAAAAAAACTAAAAAAAAAAAAGATTTATTTGATACTATGATGAAAAACTTTTATCTATCTTTTGTTTTCTAATCTCTCAATACAATGAATTTATTTATATAAATAGTCTTTGGAAGGTGTTGTGTTTATTATTTAGAGCAATATTTTACCCAGATATGAATACTAATATCAAGAAATATTAATCTATTATCTGACAGAAGCATTAAATTGATAACCATCGTGAAACCCAACTTGATATAAAAACAACCATTTTGTTAAAAGCCTCCACCTTGTATCCTGTAACCTCCTTCCGAACCCAAAACTTGTCTCCTTAGGAACTGCCCACCCAGCTGATGTGCACAGCCACAGAGTATATGTTTTTAGAATGTACTATTCTACGGTAACCACTTATCAAATCGTTGCTATTGGCTTCTGTAACTACTTGCTTCTTCACTTTAACAAGAGAATGACCTAATAGCTCCTGCATAGAAACCACCTGGTAGTAGATTTTCCCTTTAAATACTGAGCCCCAGTTTACCCATTTGCCTTCTACCCCATGGAAGGACGGCTCTCAGCTGAGTAATAAAGCTCCTGGCTGGACTTTAAGATCTTGTCGTGTCCTGAAGGTTGTCTCTGTGGGACTTGGTTCCAACACCATGATAACAGAATTTTACACGTATAATACTGTCTAATACAAGATGTAGCTAAAATATTCAGGGAATGCCATATTTACATTTAAAATTTTCTTAAAAGTCACGTTGCCATTAATCCTCTCTCAGAATACTTCCTCTTGCTTCACACTTAGCCCA